>JAQPPZ010002226.1:11507500-11660000 GCA_028583015.1 Wollemia nobilis
CCTTGGGATGAGCGCTCTAGTTAGTGCTCGTCCCACACTGGGACAATTAAAAAATTGGTATTCGTCCCACCTTGGGACGATTACAGAGCAAGAAAATAAAAAACAACAAAAACTGCACCCAAATGCACAAAAAAATAGCAATAAATTGCCAAATAAGAGTGCTTTTGCACTTGACATTCTTGGCATGCAAAATAGACGTCGGGGTCACAAATCCTCACTATCCTACTCCCTAAGAAGGCTACCATAGCCGGACCGCTCCACGGGAGGACGGATGGTCGTGAATTTCATCCCCAAACGACATCACAAAAAGGGTCCAAACCCACCCAAAAATAGCAATAACATTGCCGAACAAGGCGCCTTTGCGCCTGCGCTTCTTGGCATTCAAACCAGACGTCGGGGTCACAAATCCTCACTATCCTACTCCCTAAGAAGGCTACCATAGCTGGACCGCTCCACGAGAGGATGGATTTTCGAATTCATCCCCAAACGACGTCACAAAAAGGGTCCAAACCCACCCAAAAATAGCAATAACATTGCCAAACAAGGCGCCTTTGCGCCTGCGCTTCTTGGCATTCAAACCAAATGTCGGGGTCACAAATCCTCACTATCCTACTCCCTAAGAAGGCTACCATAGTCGGACCGCTCCACGGGAGGACGGATTTTTGAGAATTTCATCCCCAAATGGCGTCCCAAAAAGGGTTAACACCCACCAAAAATAGGTCTAAATGTTGGGAAACTGCATAAGCATTCAAAGAAAAACAACTGAAGGCACCCTTACACAAGTCATCTTGGGTCAAGCGACTCGTTGTTTTTCTCATGTAGGTCATTCCCTCATCGATTCGTCGCTTGAGGGGGTAGTCACACTTAGTCATCAATCAACAAATACACACCCAATCAAGGAAATGACATGCATTCAAAGAATCATTGACAATCACGCCCCTGCTTGGGGCAGTAAACAAGCAATAATCACAAGCTGATCAAACACTTGGCATTTGTGAATCATGAACTCAAGGTTCCCACAGACAAAAGGTTGCGCCCTTTGCCTATTCATGACTGATCAATGCCCAAGATCAAGTAACACCTCACCAAAAAAGGTTAACACTTGAATTAAGTTCCTTAGCTCGTCAGAAGCAAGGATTCAAGAATGCATGCCCCTTTCCATACTTGGGGTATCAAAATTTGGTTAGGTTATTGAGAAACCCTAATCATTAGTGCTTTTGTTATCTATTTTTGCTCAACACTGCGCCACGCACATCGCATCCCAAAAAGGGGCATCTATAGACACCAAAACAACACCAATCCGATTATGTGGCTACAAACACTGATTACATTGACATACACAGCCCCTAGGGCAGCCCCTAGAGGTTAAACAGTGGTCCTAACCACTCTCACAGTAGTTTTGGAAGGTCAGAGGTCAATTTGGCACCTTCCAGGCACTGTGCTCCCTATTTGTTCCATCCTAGGATGTCTTGCATCTTCGGCTGCTTCGAAACCCCAAAGTCATCAGCCATGAAATAATCAACCTCTACAATATCCTCATCCTCCAGTGGAGCCCCCCAAACCTCCCCTGATGCCTCTGCATCCTCCACACCTATTGCTGCTACATCAGGACCTCCTAAAATCCCCTCACCTCACGACCATCGCAATGTCCACCACTAGTCATACTCAGCAGTCACCCTGAAATTGTCCATGTTAGGGGCATCGATCATAGGATCTGACTCCTCACCTAGTAGCTCGATGATTATCCAGGACAGAGTCCTCTCATTGCCTCGACGGTGATATATCAAGGGCTCACCATGTAACCCCTGGTGCACCCCAAATTGTCGTGTCACCCAAACATACGAGAAGTACTCCTGCTCGGTCTTGTGTCGCCTGATCAGCCATATCCCCTTGCACACCCACAAAAGCCACTCTCCAGCCTCATGCTAGGCTGGATAATCTCGGTATGGGTTCCAGAACACATTCCCTGGAGCAAGCCAAGTGAAGGCATCAACATAGTGCCCTACAACACCTGCCCACCATCGATTATGCCCTTGTTCCTTAGATCGCTACCACAGAATTGCATACCCTATCTCTCTGTCAACCATATCTACCCGAGTCATTCATGATAAACCTAGTGGTCTCTCCATAGCTATGTGCTACCAAGCCCAGCACTGTAACAGGTAACTGCAACCAATACCCTTTCGCCTCTGATAGTAGACCTCGTACAACTCATCATAGAGTTATGCCAACAGTGTCTGACCCCATATCATAATTAGGGGCTCTGAAGTCGGACACTCCACCAATTTGAAGACGACCTCTAGTAGGTTCCATGAGAACATCATGCCTAAGGAGTCAGACAACATCATGTTAGAGATGAGGGTCATCAGTAATGCATGCCTCACACCCAACACATCCCTCTCTAACCACCACCATACCATAATTCTACCAATCTGGCAATCACTCTTTGCCCTCTCCACTAGGTTATCCAAACCCACCTCTATCCCATTCCTAAAGCATCGTGTTAGCACTGTCATCAGTTGATCATGTGGCGTAGTCCTGATAGGAAGCCCGTCTATCAAAGTTCATAGAATTCGATAGATGTCCTCGAGAGTCACTGTCATCTCACCTGTTGGGATATGGAAGGTATTGGGCGGTCAGATATGTCCGATCCCCCACCACAGGCTCTAGTCGAGTCACATTCTTGAGCCCAAGGGCGTCAAGCCACTCCCAGTCCACCACAATTAATGCCTCCCAGGCGTCAGAGAATACCGTCGAATGACGATACCGACTCTTCACCACATGAAAAACAAAAACAACACACAAACATTAAAAACATGAAAAACAACAAAGTTGTACAACAATAACATAAATATACAACAATGAATAAAAATTGTATAGTAAACACAGTTAAATAAACTGTGCAGCCACATATAACAAATGTACAGCTAAAAATAGTCCAAAAACAAACAAATAAAATCAAAGTCAATTTGTTAGTACCTAGGGTTTTTAACTTTTGGTTCAAACTGATAAATACAAAAAAAACAAACAAATTCAAAACAAACAGTTTGTCAGTTACCTAAGGTTTTTAACTGTAAAGTTTAAACTGATAGATAAACAACAAAAGCAAATAAAATCAAAATCAATTTGTCAGTACCTAGGGTTTTTCACTCTTGGTTCAAGCTGATAAATACAAAAACATAGACAAATTCATAAAAATCAAACTTGTCAGTTATCTAGGGTTTCTAACTTTAGTTTGAACTGACAAAGCCCAAGCAATAACAAAACTTAAACAAAAGAATAAATAAATTTTTAAACTAGGTTTTTTTAACATAACCAGGGCTTTATTTTCTAGTCTCAAATAAAAAGAGCCACACAACTAGGGGCATTTCAATCTAGGGTTTTTTTTTTTAACCTTACGCAAAAAAAAAAACACAAAAAAAACAAAGACCAATTTTTTAAGCAAGGTTTTCAACCTAAGTTTAAACTAAGGTTTTAGTTTAAAACCAAAAACAAATAACAAAGAACACATTTAAATCTAGGGTTTTATATAACCTTATTGAAAATACAAAAAAAATAATAATAATAAACTAAAAGCAATTTTTTTTTTTTAGCCTAGGGTTTACCTTATTTTAAAATGGAAAATAAATTTCAAAATAAATTCATTACATTTTTCACAAAATAAATTTGAACTACAATTTGTTTTAGTTTAAATTACAAACGAAATACAAAAGCAAAAAAAACAACCAAATAAATGAGAAGGAGCACTCACCGGTCTCGCTTCAGCTCTACCACTTGATACGGTTTGTGAACTCATGGTGTCCAAAAAAATTCGATAGCACTCCGCTTCGCAGACTCGACCTCCTCCTCCTCACAGCTCCAAATCTCCAGAAAAACAAGTTGCAAATGAGCCCAAACCCTAGTTTTGGCCCTTAAATAGTCTTTTAGGCCTGTAATCGTTCCACCCTGGGATGAGCGCTCTATTTAGTGCTCATACCACCTTGGGATGATTACAAAACTGGTATTCATCCCACCCCGGGACGATTACAAAGCAAGAAAATAAAAAACAACAAAAACTGCACCCAAATTATAAAAAATAGCAATAAAATTGCCAAATAAGAGTGCTTTTGCACTTGACATTCTTGGCATGAAAAACAAATGTCGGGGTCACAAATCCTCACTATCCTACTCCCTAAGAAAGCTACCATAGTCAGACTGCTCCACGGGAGGACGAATGGTCATGAATTTCATCCCCAAACGACATCACAAAAAGGGTCCAAACCAACCCAAAAATAACAATAACATTGTTGAACAAGGTGCCTTTGTGCCTACGCTTATTGGAATTCAAACCAGATGTCGGGGTCACAAATCCTCACTATCCTACTCCATAAGAATGCTACCATAGCCGGACCACTCCACGGGAGGACGAATTTTAGAGAATTTCATCCCCAAATGATGTTACAAAAAGGGTCCAAACCCACCCAACAATAGCAATAACATTGCCGAACAAGATGCATTTGCGCCTGCACTTCTTGGCATTCAAACCGGATTCTGGGGTCATAAATCCTCACTATCCTACTCCCTAATAAGGGTACCATAGCTAGACCGCTCCATGGGAGGATGAATTTTTGATAATTTCATCCCCAAATGGCATCCCAAAAAGGGTTAACACCCACCAAAAATAGGTCTAAATGTTGGAAAACTGCATAAGCATTCAAAGCAAAACAACTAAAGGCACCCTTACACAAGTCATCTTGGGTCAAGTGACTTGTTGCTTTTCTCATGTAGGTCATTCCCTCATCGATTCGTCACTTGAGGGGGTAGTCACACTTAGTCATCAATCAAAAAATACACAACCGATTAAGGAAATGACATGCATTCAAAGAATCATTGACAATCACGCCCCTGCTTGGGGCAGTAAACAAGCAATAATCATAATCTGATCAAACACTTGGAATTTTTGAATCATGAACTCAAGCTTCCCACAGACAAAAGGTTGCACCCTTTGCCTATTCATGATCGATCAATTCCCAAGATCAAGTAACACCTCACCAAAAAAAGGTTAACACTTGAATTAAGTTCCTTAGCTTTTCAGAAGCAAGGATTCAAGAATGCATGCCCCTTTCCATACTTGGGGCATCAAAAGTTGGTTAGGTTGTTGAGAAACCCTAATCATTAGTGCTTTTATTATCTATTTTTTCTCAACAATGTGCCACGGACAACACATCCCAAAAATGGGCATCTATAGACATCAAAACAACACCAATCCGATTATGTGGCTACAAACACTAATTGCACTGACATACAGAGCCCCAAGGGTAGCCCCCAGAGGTTAAAAAGTGGTCCTAACCACTCTCACAGCAGTTTTGGAAGGTTAGAGGTCAATTTGGCACATTTCAGGTACTCTACTCCCTACTCATTCCATGCTGGGACAATTACAAACTGGTATTCATCCCACCCAGGGACGATTAGCAGCATTCGCCCCTAGGTGGGGCAAATAGCAGGTTTGGCAGGAAAAAGGTCAAACCTCAAAAAATGGTAACTCATATCTACCACTTAACTCCTCCTTCATTGCATGGGAGTGCGAGTGAGCATTTTTGAGCTCAAAGAGGCAGTCATAGAGGCAATCATGGAGTCCTTAATCAGGGAGGAATCTTCTCTCCCCTGAGAAGGCATGATTGCCAAGTGGCGCCTCTGCATGCTCATTCATAGAGACCCTTAAGTCTATAAAATAGTGAGTCTTCTCATCCTAAAATAGGAATAGGTCAAGAGCATTTGGAGCAACGGAGTGCTACCGATTTACGTCCTCACCCTTTTGCTTGTGCCTTTCACATCCTTAATATCTCTTTTGGAATGGAGGTTATTGGGTGATTATTGAAGCACAATCTGAACCCAAAACCCAAAATTTGGCCATAGTATCCCACCTAATTTTTTTGACAATACCCCACAAGAGGTTTTGGACCCATCGCAAGTGGATTGGTGCCGAAACTGGGCCCCAAACGATGGGCGTCCTGCTCTCGGGCACCCCCCGCACTGCTGCAGTCCTAATCGCCCCACATTGAAGCAATTAGAAATCTATAGTAGATTTCATTTCTATTTTTCTTGCATTTGTTTCTAGGTTGTTCAAATAGGCTTCCATTCAAATTTCATGTTATTATGATCAATTTTGATCATGCTTTTGTTATTTCTCGCTTTCACTAACATGCAGGGAGCATCATCAGATTTTGGGTGATAAAGACTGAATTGGAAAAATCTGACCTTTTGGGTATTTCCAAAATACCCCGTTTTACCTAACCCCCAACTTTTTAGGTGATTTGGAGCCTCCTGAATAGGACATTTAGGAGGGTGCTTTCAGACATTTTATTGCAGGTCTAATCGTCCCACCCGAAGCGATTAGAAATCCATGGTGAATTTCTCGACTATTCCTTTTGTAGTGCCTTACTGGTAATGTTATCATGCCTCTGTCAAATTTTTAGCTCATTCTGATATGTTTTAGTTATCATTTTATTTATTTTTCGCATGCACTAATCGTAGGCTTTGGGGATCGCATGCTTTAATTCATCTGTAGGTGCTACTAATCCTTTTTTGTTTCTCTAAACATAGGATCTCGACACTGAAGGAGTAGCAAGGAATCAAAGACATGTTAACGTAAGTGGCGGTGACATTTGGCCTGCCCACTTTACATGTGGGCACGCGGAAGAAAGCGTACCAATCCGTGGTGTAATAGAGCCCTACTTAACGCTCCTATCCCTCAAAAAGGGACGAGACGTGTTGTAACCCGATTTTAAATCATATTAATAAAAAGGGCTATACTCGGTATTTTATTTCTATCTTGTTTCAATTTGTTTATGTTTATCTCCTTTCATGCATTTCAGTTCGTAGGACTTAGTGTTATGTTTTGCTTTTGCATACATCACACTTGGCATTTCCATTTTGTTTTCGTATCCTCATGCTTTCACACTCTAAATTACATGACACTTGTGCATTTCCTACATATTTCACTCTTACATGACACTTGTGCATTTTCTACACATTGCACTCTTATATGACACTTGTGCATTTCCTACACATTGCACTCTTACATGACACTTGTGCATTTCCTACACATTGCACTCTTACATGATACTTGTGCATTTCCTATCCATCATTGACACTTATATGAAAGGGAGAATATAAATCACACTCTAAATTATAGACTCAATTCTAATTTATAATATATTTACAATTATACCATGAAGGTACCATGGAGGTATATTAACATGTACCAAATAATGTAATGTTCCTCAACACTTGTATGGACATAAGTAGGATCCTTATGCTTGGTATGAGAAATTTCATTTGTGTCTCCTTGGTTATGGGTTCTAGTGATGTGAGGCTAAATATACTACTTACATTAAACTTTAGGATGAGAAAACTTTGGTTATGGTGTTCCATATTGTTATTCTTATCATTTATAAAATCTTGTCTACTCTAATTTAAGATATGAAGTCAAGCTTTGTTCCAACTTTGATATGATATATTTGGGGATTTTGTATTATTTTATGGAAATTTAGGTTAATCATATAGGCACTAACATTACTATTTATTAGATCAATAATTGTCTCGATATTGATATCCTTTGCTGGTCATTTGCTTTGATATTGATTCTCATATTTACCATTGGTGCTTTAAATCTTCTACTAATACTCATATTTTTTAATACTCACATTTTTTGTTGGTGCTTAAGTCTTCCCGAGTGCTCAAGTCTTCATATATTTGATTGAAGTCTTCATATATTTGATTGATGTCCACATTTTCTACTAGTGATCATGTGATGGCTAATTTTTTTTGTGATTGTTACTCTTTTTGGTTTTCATACTGTGATCCTCTTGTAAATTATTTCTTCTTATTGCATCTACTATGAGGGCTTCTCTTCAATATAATACAATTGCTCCTACTCTAAGCATTTCCCTTCTCGGGTGATTCTTTTATGATCTCTTCTCTATTGCTCATTTTGTGAGCATTCTTCTTCATTTATGCTACTTCTAAGATATTTCTTCTTTATTATTGCTCCTTCTATTGTGATCATTCTTATTCTTTGTTACTCCTACTTTCACTAGTGTTAAGAAATATTACTTTTTTTATGGTCAAATATGGCTATTTCCTATATTCTAGTAATCTGGCCTATAAATATTAGGTAGTAATTTATAGCGTGTTTATCAGAGCTTCTTATTTTGTCTTTATCATATGCTAACTTATTTTAAAATTCTTTGCTAGTACTATTTCTTAGTACTTGGTTCTAGAAACCTTCTTCTTCTGCTTGTGCTAAAATATTTGTAGGTCTTCTTATTTTTCTTATGAAGACTAGCACCTTATTTGCATTTAAATTGGAAGTAGCAATATACTATATATTAGAACTAAAACTTTTTATACTAGAGTTTACCTTTAATATAGTGCTAAGCTCTTAGATAGCCTATGTAATGGCCTTTATATTATGGCCTCTTTTCTTCACTATTGCAATGAATGTCTTATTTCTTGAAGAACCTTAGAAAGCTTACAATGCTTTCTTCTCCTCTTTACTTTGGTTATCCTCTGTTATAGAAGCTTCATATTGCTTCTTTTCTTTAGAACTCTACTCTATACTTAGAAGCTAAATTTCTTCTCTATCTCTATAGGAAGCTTCTCAACCTCTGATAAAAATCTTTCTTCAATGTCTTAGGTTATGCTTCTGAACAAAAAATATAGTTTCCCTCTTTTTTAGAGAACCCAATATCAATATTAGTGTGACTCTAAATGTCCCCTAATGACCAAATTTCTCTTGAATTGGTTCTTCCTCATATTATATAGTGATTATCCTCTTTCTCTAGATAATCCAAAATATGATTAGGGTGACATTGTATATTCCCAAATGACAAAATTTATCCTAAGTTGGTTCTTCCTTAATATTCAATAGTGATTCTCATATTTCTCTAGAGAATCCAAAATATGATCAAGGTGACCTTGTATGTCCCTAAATTTTTAACTATCTTCTATGTTGGCTTCCTATCAATATCAAACATTTCTTCTAATTTGGTTTCCAATCAATATCTAGATTTTATTCTGAGTTAGCTTCCAATCAATATCTAAATTTTATTTTGATATGGTATTCAATCAATATCCAACTTTTCTTCTCAGTTGTTTCCTTTATCAAATGTCCAATTTTCCTCCTAAGTTATCCCTTTCTTTCAATATAGTTGAGTCCTAGTCTTCACTAATTTTTATTCAACCAAGTTGAAATACCCTTACATACAAATTAGAGTGACTATTCCTTATTCTATCAGTTTCTACTCAATAATACCTTTAACAATTAGTGTCCAAGTTTACACTAAGTTCAAATTGCAAAGACTCTAAATTTACTTTATCAAAAGTGGACAGAGTTAAATATTGAAAATGGTGGTTAATAAAATAAACTCTATCAAAATGAGCATATTTATGTGGTAGCTCCGATACAACTATTGTATTTTTAAGCCTTACTACCATAAAATATCATATATCCGAATATAAAATAGCCACAATATTAAAGGTCAAAATATCAATAATGAAGAGTAGAATGATATATGAGCAAATTAATATGTATCTCAAATACTAAAATAAGCATTCACTTATATAACCAAATATGAATGTAAATGGCCTAAGTCATTCCTGGATTATGCATGAATAAAAACTTACAATATTAATTGCTCAAGAATGTATACAAGATTTATTTCAAACTAGATCTCATATAGTTATATAGTAAGATATTTAAATCTTCTTGAGTCATCTTATGGAGTATTTCTACATAATATAGCCATAGTAATATGACTCTTCAAGTACTTGACTATTTATCTTCATATGACAAGTCCCATGAACTTTGGATTGTCATCTTGTCAGTTGCATACTAGACTCTATGACACATATACATGACTCTTACACTTCTACATGCACTCATAAACTAAGAAACTTGTGCTCATCCTTACATTATATATTTGAGTATTTGCATACATGAAACTTGTGTACATTCTCTCAATCTACACTTGCCCTCTAACATACATGACACTTGTGCATTTCCTACATATTGCACTCTTACATGACAGTTGTGCATTTCTTACACATTGCACTCTTACATGACACTTGTGCATTTCCTATACATTGCACTCTTACATAACACTTGTGTATTTCCTGTGCATTGGCACTTATATGAAAGGGAGAATATAAATCATACTCTAAATTATAGACTCAATTATAATCTATATTATATTTATAATTATACCATGAAAGTGTATTAGAATGTACTAAATAATGTAATATACCTCAACACTTGTATGGACATAAGTAGGATACTTATGCTTGGTATGAAAATTTTCATTTTATCTCTTTGGTTATGGGTTCTAGTGATGTGAGGTTAAATATACTCCTTACATTAAACATTAGGATAAGAAAACTTTGGTGATGGTGTTCCATTTTGGTATTCTTCTCATTACTAAAATCTCCTCTACTATGATTTAAGATATGAAGTCAAGATTTGTTCCACCTTTGAGATGATATATTTAGGGATTATGTATTATTTTATGGAAATTTAGATTAATCATATAGGCACTAATATTACCATTTAATAGACCAATTATGATCTTGATCTTCTTTAGCACTTCAATATGGAGTGAAAACCTACTTAGGCTTTATATACCTTAGGTTTAAAAGTTTGGACTGATTTCTCCACATCTTTTGTTGATGCTACATTATATTTATCTCTTATAAGAGGAAATATCTATCTCACTCACACTAGATTAGATATCACATTTTTGTTAGCTATTTTTCTAAATACATCTAGGCACCCTACGGAAGTCATTGGACTATAACTAAGAGGATTCAAAAATATATCAAAATGACCTATTAGATGGGAATCCATTATTTTAGTAGCTCTCCTTCAATTATAATAGGTTTCTTAGATATTTATTACTTAGGTGATTTAGATGTGTTGTGGTCCACCATAGGCTTTATGTTGCACTTGAGATATAGCCTAGTTTCATGGCATTCCATTTGCCAATACACCATATCCCAATATTCTATAAAGGGTGAATATTGTGCTTCCAATGAGGCATGTCAACATCTTAGCTAGATGCTAATGATTTAGGAGAAATTTTTTATTCCTTAGAGATTTTTCTATCACTCTTCGATGTGACAATTAGAGCACTATTTAGCTTATCTATAGTCTAGTGTTATAGCAATGGATACATTTCATAGATATATGGATGCACTTTATGATATGGATAAGGCTTCATGCTTATGATATGTTAGATTTAGTATTTATGTGTTCATTAGAGTGAGCAGTGGGTACCTTGAGCAAGATCAATTTTGTATGCACGTAGGAGATTCTTGGAGTTGGAGAGCGTCCCTTAAGGGGGGATGCAAAGTAAGGGTCTCTCACAGTGTCTATAATTTACCTTAAGGAGTATGTTAGAATATGTTGTGGTTAGGCTTTTCTTGAGACCACAATTATTTTTTTACATTTTTTTTTGTTATAATTTTCTTTTGGGCCCATGTAAATATTGTAAAAGGTATTTTCTATATTTTTAATAATATTTTATTTTTGAGGGTCAATGTAATAACCTTAACCTAAAGTAACCATGTGTTTGGGTACAAAAATCTATTCTTATTATTTATTTTACTATTCATTGGAGTTTAATTTCCTTTTATTTTAAACAAATATTTATCAATGTCCATGAATACCCCATCATATGTTGTGTCTCTTTATATTTTTGTGTATTTATTTTGTTAAAGTAATATTGAGTATCATTCAACTCCATTCATTATTATAAACTACTATAGAATCTAACAATACCATGCATATCTTGTTATGTTTATGCTAATTCTATTATTCCTATAAATATATGTTGTAGAATATTTTTTGGCATATATTACAAATCATCAAGTTTCCATGGAAAACATGATTATATTTCTAAATTATTTCCTTTATAATGAATGCCCCCTCTACTATTACTATTGTTAAGGTTGTCTCTATCAAGATAACCAAAGGATAAGAGATGGGCACATTTTATTAGAAATTTTCACAATTTCATATTCTTGAAGGTGTGAAAAGTGGTAATTAATAGAAAGGGTTGACATTGTTATCTATTTTAATGTATTTTGTGAATCTATTTTTCTAGAATTAATCTAATATAGATGTGTGCTACTTTACTAGGATCAATTTGGGTGATAAAATTTATAAGAATAGTAATAAAAAAACCTTTAATTCACATGTTTCTTTAGTGTAAACATAGACTTAAAAATAATTATACTAGAAGCTAATAAATTAGCTAACAAATTATACTTTAACATATGAATAATAAATTATATGTTCATATGAGTGTTGTAGTTCAAAACATTATGTATATTTGTGATTAATTATAAAAAATATCGCTATTTATTTAAATAATATATTTTTAATTTAACAAGTAAATGCATAAATAATGGTCTTTTCTATAGTTTAATGTAGAAATTTATTCGTATTTCTAAAATATTTGTGTATATATTTTAAGGATATTGGTTGTGTAATATAACTCAAGTGGAAGACTGAATATTAAAATGTATGAATAGAAAGATTAACAAGGTAGGTACAAGGAAAAATTAAAGTATTTTCGTATAGACTATAACTATTATTTTTTTATTATATTCAACAAGGGGTTTTGAAATGCTCTCTAAACATTTTATATATTAGCGAAGGTGATTAGAGGGACCCCAAGTCACTTACAACAAGATATAGACATGAGTAGATAACTATATAAGAAACCAAAAAGAGAAGCTAAAATATGATTCGACAAACGAGGATCCAAAAAACAAAGAACAAAGCTAGATCCCAAGGATCCAAAATGAACTTCTACAAATTGAGGTTTAGGCATACCATGAATATCGAGGACACCTCATAATATATAAATCGATGAAATATGACCCCCATAAATTTACATTACAATTTTCTTCCCAAGCTAGGAAACACATATCTAATCCATGAAATTTAAAAATAAATTTAAAATTACAATTTCCTGCCCACACCAAGAAAAATATTTTCGTGGGGTGTAGCACACACCTGAGCCAAGTAATTTAAAAATGACCAATTTAAAATTTTTCTACCCACACTAAGGGGGAAATGGGACTCTTTGTAGCATTCATCCACAACCCAATATTTTTGAGACTTGGATTTCCTAGATAGAATATAATATTTATCATATTTATATCTAAAATCCATGTGCTTAGTACTGGAACCACCATTGAGACCATTAACCAGTGATAAATGGCCCACACCATCCATAGCTACTACTATAAAGAGAACCCCATAGGTTTTGCCATCTTAGTCTAGAAATCTCTAAGGCCAATAAAAGAATCCTTTGCTATCGAAATCCCACACACTTCTACCTTAATAATTTGAATCATTTCCCAACCCTACACACAGGCTACAAAAGGGAAAATCTATCCAAAAATCATAGGAATCAAGAGATGGTTCCCATTATTTTATAGAGTCACACCAGGATCCATATTAAAGCCCCAAAAGGCTGAAGTTCTATTTAGTTCTACAAATAAAATTTGCAACTTCTTTTGGGACCAACACAGAGTTCATAGAAGGGAGAGTCCATGGGACCAACTTAGGATCTACACTTTTGGGATCCCTATTCTTTGGTAGAACACCACCAAAATTAATTTTTGAAGCACCACTAGCCAATATATTGAACCCATAAACATTGAGAAACTAGGGAACACTCCTACTATGGGTAGAGTTCCCACAAACATCCAATCTCTCATCTAAGAACAATGAATGTATGAGCTTCCTACCTAGGGTGGGAAACCTACATGGGACTTCTAGAAAATCCACCATAGGAACATTAGGATATGGGGGATCCAAATCCACCCCAATCCCCATTGGAACAAGACCATCCTTCATGTTATAACCAACACTTCTCCCTCTCCTTATCTCACTTCTACTCCCCATAAAATCCCTAGAATAAGACTAAACCTATTATGAAGCACCCATTTCCTAGAAATTTAGCATGCTCAACTTCATCAATAAATAAGTGTTACTTTAGTTACAAATTAGTGGAAGGCATAAATTGGTAAACCATTCTAAATAAACTATAGAATATGAAGATATTTTTCCTTTCCAATATGTGTGTACATGTACGTGATATTCTAACAATGACACTGAGAAGGGGGGTGAATCAGTGTAGCTAAAAATTTGATCTTCAATCCTTAAACTAAAGCAAAGAGAACTAGAAAACAGATAAAGCAATAAACACAAGAGAGCACACCACAACACACAATGTAACGAGGTTCACCAATTTGGCTACTCCTCAAGAATGACTGCTTGGACTACGGTCCAAATCTAGCCTTTGCAAAACACCAATTTTACAATCTATTTACTAGCACCCACTGGAAGGAGCACCAACCCCTAATTTATCTACACCTACAAAAAGAAGCACCAACCCCTTATCCAAGCACCAACTTAGATCATAGTTTTGAAAGTTATAACAATGACATACAAATGCCTTCACTTTTACAAGACCCTGACTGGTCTCCAATTTATCAAAACACAGTAAATAATCACTGCTCATCTTGTTGCTCTCTTACAACACTCTTATCACCCTCTTTCAATAGCACTTTCACACATTCAACAACAACTATAATCTATTTGCGACTGTCCTTTTATATTCTTTTTCCACCTTGAAACTATTCGTCTTCTATCGCTTTTGCAATCGTGCATGCAGTCTATTAATATTCTTTTTTTCCACTTGTCAACTATAATTGCCTTTTTTTTGTAACTCCTTTCGAATATAAATAAACGGCATTTCGTTGAACACATTACATGCAACAAATACCCTTACTATGATTGTTCGTCTTCTTGGCCATGACTGTTCAAGTTATTTTCTATGCATGCATGCATTTTTCAATTCTACCTATGCGACTGTTCGTATTTTGTTTCTATCCATGCATGTCTTTCTTAATTCTACGTATGCGACTATTTTTCAAAAATAACTGCATGATTTCTAACTTTCACTGCACTTGTAACTGTTGCACAGAATCCAGTTAACTCTTCTTATTTTGGCTCCCTAATTTTCTCTACCACTGCCCCTTTAACTGTAGTTCTGTTCTAGTTAACTATCTATTATCATGCTATAGCGACCTGTCGTGAAATCATGACACTTCTGTATATTTTTGTCCTTCTCACCTTTTGCCCACGAAAATACAACATGTCACGAAATTACGACATTCTTGGACTCCTTGTTCACTTCTTTTCTTGCAACCGCAAAAACCAGACATGTCACGAAATCGTGACACATTTGCCCTCTCGCTACTCTTCTTGGCTTGCTCTAGCGAAAACCAAACATGTCATGAAATCATGACACTTTCACCTTCTCGCTACTCTTCTTGGCTTCAACCAGCGAAAACGGAACATGTCACAAAATTGCGACATCTTTCTCTGCCTTGTGCCTTTTCTACATTTCGCCTGCAAAAATAGAACATGTCGTGAAATCGCGACATATTTCTTTGCCTTGTGCCTTTTTTGCCTTTCACCCGTGAAAATGGAACATGTCATGAAATTGCAACATCTTTCTCTGCCTTGTTCCTTTTTTGCCTTTTGCTTGTGAAAACAGAACATGTCACAAAATCACGACACTTTTGATGCCTTGTGCCTTTTCTATCTTTGGCCAGCAAAAACACATGTCACAAAATCGTGAGAACTTTCTCTATCAGACTCTCTCTCCTACATTATGTCACTATATCGTGACACTTTTTCTCCTTGGCATTTTTCTTCCCGTCGAGTTGTGAAAACCTGACATGTCGCGATATCGCGAAACTTTTTCTTCTTAGCGCTTCTTCTTGCAACTTGTCATGAAATCGTGAAACTTTTTCTCCTTAGCACTTCTTCTTGCAACTTGTCGTGAAATCGTGACACTTTTTCTCCTTAGCACTTCTTCTCCGAACATGTCACGAAATCACGACAGTTTTTCTTACAAGCGCTTCTTCTCCGAACATGTCACAAAATCGTGACATTTTTCCTTGCAATTTCTAAACATGTCGTGAAATTGTGACAGTTTTCTTACTTGCCTTCATTGCTTCCAACATGTTGTGAAATCGCGACAGTGTTTCCACTTGGCTTCTTTTCCTGCAACATGTCGCGAAATCGTGACAATTTTGTTTACGCCTTCTCTCTCCTCGTCCATGTCATGAAATCATGACAATTTTGCTTGTGCCTTCTCTCTCCTTTGATATGTCATGAAATCATGACGTTTTTCTTTCTGCCTTCTTTGTTCTCAACCTGTCGTGATATCGCGACAAAAAACATGTTGTGATATCGCGACAGTTTTCTTACTTGTCTTTTTCTTTGATTTTTTGAATCTGGGTCACTTTTGTTTTCTTGGAATTTCACTGAACATGATTTGACTGACCCTTGAAATCTTGTCCATTGATTCAACTGATATGTCTGTCTGTGTTGACAACAATGACAATACTTTTGTTGCACCTTGCTCAACAATCTCCCCCTTTGGAATTGTTGGCAACACTCATGCACTCTCCTGTAATTCTTCTCCCCCTTTGACAATAATACCAAAGGGTGCATGCAGACTCCCCCTGAGTCTATACACAACATTATCAGATACACATTGTTATAGTTAGCAAAAATCATGAATATGAGCAAAACTATAAACATAGGTATAAATACTGCCCCTGAGAATGTGATCCCAGTTGATAGTTAGTTCTTGTGAAATGTGACTACTCCCAACTTACTCCGAAGGTACTCAAAAACTTCCTTTCGCAATGGTTTTGTGAATATATCTGATACTTGCTCTGTAGTTGGAACAAAATCCAATTTGACCTCACCTTCTACAACTTTATCCTTCAAGAAGTGATACCGAATTGTAATATGTTTGGTTCGAGAATGCATAACCAGATTCTTTGATATGTTTATAGCACTGGTGTTATCACATTTAATTGAAATTGGCTCTTTGAAGTGAATACCAAGATCTTTCAGTGTTTGTCTCATCCATAATATCTATGTACAACATGTTGTTGCCGCAATGTATTCTACCTCTGCTGTGGATAGAGAAACTGATTCTTGTTTCTTGTTGTGCCATGCTACCAGCCTATCTCCAAGATAAAATGCTCCTCCATTGGTACTCTTTCTATCATCAATACATCCTACCCAATCTGCATCAGAATATGCAATAAGAGTGAAGTCCTTACCTTTTGGGTACCACAACCCATACTCCATAGTACCCTTGAGGTACCTAAAAATCCTCTTTACAGCTATCACATGAGTCTCTTTTGGACTAGCCTAAAATATTGCTACCATGCATACTGCCTGTAATATATATGGTATAGTAGTTGTCAAATACAGCAGGCTTCCAATCATAGACCTGTACATGGTTTGATCTACATCTGGATATTTTTCATCCTTGCTCAACTTGCAACCTGTTGTCATGGGAGTGCTAATAGGTTTACTATCCTCCATTGTGAACTTTTTCAGCATTTCTTTCACATATTTTACTTGGGAGATAAAAATGCCCTTTTCACTTTGATTGACTTGCAGTCCGAGGAAATAAGAAAGTTCACCAATCATTGACGTCTCAAATTCTGTCTTCATTTTATTTGCTATGTCTTTACAAGACTTATCATGACTATTGCCAAAAATGATATCATCTACATAAACAACAAGGACAAAAATATTGCCATTTTCTGTTTTAACATACAGATTGCTGTCCACCAAACCTTTCTTGAACCCTTGTTTAATAAGATAGTTATCCAACCTTGCATACCATGCTCTAGGTGCCTACTTTAGACCATACAATGCTTTCTTTAACCTGCAAACAAAGTCAGGATTGTCACCGAGTTGGAAGCCATCTGGATGTTCAATGTATACCTCTTCTTCCAATTTTCCATTCAGAAATGCTAATTTTATGTCCATTTGATATACTTTGAAATTTTTATGGACTGCTAAAGCCAGAAACATTCTAATTGCTTCTAGTCTGGCTACTAGTGCAAAGGTTTCCTCAAAATCAATGCCTTCAACCTGAGCATAGCCTTTACAGACCAATCCTGCCTTATTTCTGACAACTTGTCCATATTCATTTAATTTATTTCAAAAAATCCATTTAGTACCGATTATGTTTTTATTTGCTGGCCGTGGTACTAATTTCCAAGTTTTGTTTTTCTCAATATGATCTAGTTCTTCATTAATTTCCTTCATCCAACTTTCATCTGTGCTGGCTTCAACAATATTTTTGGGTTCAATGCTGGATAATAAATAGTAGTTCCTTATTACTGCTCTTCTTGTATAAATACCAACTGTTGGGTTCCCAATAATCTATTCTCTAGGATGATTTTTCTTCCAGCTGCCTATTTTGAATTTCTTGTTCTCTTCTTCTTCTGAGTCAATTCTTAAATCAGCTGAGTCAATTTTCTGATTTTCTTCTATTCTTATTTCTTCATCTCCTTCAATGACTTCTTCATAAATGGGGTAGTTTTCTTGATACGTAGCTTCTCTTTCTCTACCTTCATCAACTTTAACATTAGCACTCTCAATAATTTTCTTTAGCCGCTTGTTGTAACATGTGTATGCTTTGCTTTTAGTTGAGTAACCGAGAAAAATACCTTCGTCGGCTCTATCTTTGAACTTATCGAGATTATCTTCAGTTCGTTTGATATAAAACTTGCTATCGAACACTTTGAAGTATCTTGCTGTTGCTTTCCTGCCGAACCACAGTTCAAACGAAGTTTTGCTTTCATGTGTTCTTAGCATGCACCTTTTTTGAATGTAAACTGTAGTATGTACTGCCTCCTTCCAAAATCTGTCGACTATTTTGTTCTCAGCCAACATTGTCCGTGCCATTTCTTGCATAGTCTTGTTCTTCCTTTCAACAACACCATTCTGTTGAGGTGTCCTTGCTGCTAAAAATTGTCTTCTAATCCCATATTTTTGACAGTATTCTACAAACTCCTCTGAGATAAACTCTCCTCCTCTGTCTGATCTTAGGCATTTAATTATTTTTCCAATCTGATTCTCAACCTACTTTTTAAAAATCTTGAACATCTCAAAGGCATCTAATTTAAGCTTTAAAAATAATACCCATGACATTTTGGAGTAGTCATCTATGAACAACATAAAATATTTGTCACCATTTATGCTTTGTGTTCTCATGGGTCCACATAAATCAGTATGTATTAGCTCTAACAGTTTGCTGGTGAAATATTCCTTTGCTTTAAATGTGGATATGGTTTGCTTCCCTTTTTGGCATGAAGCAAAGATGCTATTTACTGGTTTTCCAATGGTAGGTATATCTCTTACAGCTCTTTTTGAACTTATTTTTACCAGATTGTCAAAGCTAATATGACCAAGCCTCTTGTGCCACAGCCAATTTTCATATTCCTGTCTAATCAAGCATGATCCTTCTGAAGTTTTTGAGAGAGTATATAGATTTCCAAAAGTCCTCGATCCAATGGCTATTAGCTTTCCACCGTGTGTTTTTCTAACTTCATAGCCCCGCTTCTTAAAAGTGACTTCATGACCTCTGTCATAGATTTGACTTACACTCAGTAAGTTGTGTTTCAAACCAATCACAAACATAACTTCTTTGGAACTGATCTTTCCATCATTTATCTTGATTGGTCCTTTGCCATCTATCTTGGCTCCATCATTATTTCCAAACTTTACTGAGCCCACTTCATATTTCTGAAGATTTTCAATTTTTTTGTTTATCTCCTGTCATGTGACTAGAGCATCCACTATCCAATATCCATGGTGCAGATTTGTTCTGTGCTTTGAATGTTGTCTGTACAATCAATGATTCCTTTTCTTCTTTGAGTTGCTTTTTTTCTTTCCATTCTGATTTGACTGTAGTTTTGGTCACTTGTTTAGACTTTTCTTTGTTAGTGGCTTATGCATGTTTATCTGGGAATTTTTTGTTTTTCATTAAACTATTTGGTTGAGTTCTTCTTCCCTGATATTTATTTGCTGTATATGTGATTCTACAGTTTCTTGCAATGTGACCAAAGTTATGACAGTTATAACATTCTACTGCATAATCCATCAAAGGTGCAAAGACATTTCTACTGGTAAAATTTCTTTGTCCTATATTATACATGTAGTCTGAAATCTTATGACCATAAGTATTGCATTTAAAACAATAACCATAAAAGGAATGATTAAACCTGGGATTTGGTCTTTGCCAATTTGTAGTAGGAGCCACAAATTTTCTTCTCCTTTGATGTATGACTTTTGTGAATCCCTCATTGTCAACAATCTTCTCGTGTCTGACATTGTTGCTTTCTTTTGCAATATTCATTTTTCTTTTGTCAACCTTGATCTTATCCTCTTTCTTTACTGGTTCTATAGTTATGGCCTTTGATCCACTTGATGATTCTTCTTTGACAAACCCCAAGCCAAACTTGATGTCTTTAGACCTCTGACTATTTATAATATTTTCAAGCTTTGCAGAACTTCCTTCAAGTTTGTGATAGCAACTCAATTTTTGATTCTTTTCTTCTAGCCGCATTCTTAAAACAACAATCTCTTCTTCTAGTTTACTGCACTCATCTATTCTCATAGTTAACTGAACTTCAAGTTCTTCAGACATTTTATTAAATTCTTTTGTCTGTACTTTCAAATTGTTTATTATGTCATTCGCATCCTCAAGCTTTCTTGAGACCTTATTATTATTTTTCCTTTCTGACTTCAACTCTTTAAGTGCAGCAACCAACTCACCTTCCAGATAAACTTCAACCTCATCCTTACTTTTTGTATCACCTTCCTATTTTTCTTCTGTTTTTGCTTCTTCAAATGCCATGAATAGAGCTTCACCTATTTCTTCTTTAGAATCTTCACCTGAGCTATCTTCAAAAGAGATAACATTCTTGGATATGAAACTTTTCTTTTTGAAATTGCTTTTCCTAAAATTTGGTTTCTTCTTCCAGTCACTTCTTTCTTGGTGTGACCCTTCATCACTTTTTGTTTTCTCAATCATTGGACACTTAGATGCAAAGTGACCGACCCCTCCACAATTGAAACACTTAAACGGTAAATTTACCCTATACTTTCCTTTTCCCTTTGTAAGTTTTTGGACAAAGTTGGCTTTCATTTCATCCGATGTCTCTTCATCCTCAGATTCGTGTTTAGCTTTTGTATTCTTGTGTGCTTTAAAAGCAGATTCTCTATCTATGGGCTTAGTTTGTCCTATTCTCATTTTGTATGCAGTCAAGGAACCATGCATCTCGTCCATGCTAAAATTGTTTAGATCTTTAGCCTCTTCTATT
This sequence comes from Wollemia nobilis, assembly GCA_028583015.1. Lineage (NCBI taxonomy): Eukaryota > Viridiplantae > Streptophyta > Pinopsida > Araucariales > Araucariaceae > Wollemia > Wollemia nobilis. The sequence continues at coordinate 11,528,768 of JAQPPZ010002226.1, forward strand.
GCAAAAACTTTAGAATTAAATATTTTGTGAAGAGTTCTAAGTACCTTTTTTATGACAACCTCATCTTCGATCTCTTTGCTGAGTCCTCTGATTGCATCAATGAGTCCATTGACTCTTAGCATATAGGTCTCTATGTTCTCTTTGTCATTCATTTGTAATGCCTCAAACTGAGCTCGATGAGTTTGCAGTTTGGCTTCCTTGATCTTGTTGTCTCCTTCATGGATGCTTTTCAATTTATCCCATATGTCTTTTGTCGATTTACAGCTCATGACCCTTATCAGTTCACTATCTACTAGCCCACACATTATGGCATTCTTTGCTTTGGAGTTATTCTTAGACAATTTCTTACCAGCAGTATCTGTTGGAGGAGTAGTGGGTGTTGTGTATCCACTTTATACTAACTCCCAAATGTCGTATCCTAACGCACTCAGATATGTCTGCATCTTGAGTCTCCAGAATGAGTAATTAGTTCCATTGAACAAAGGAGCTTTGTTTGATGAAAATTATTCACTACCTACCATTGTGTTCCTTCCAAGATCACCTTAGCTGATTAAGCTTGTTTAGGAACCTTGCTATGATACCAATTGATATTCTCACAATGACATTGAGAGGGGGGGTGAATTAGTGTAGCTAAAAATATAATCTTCAATCCTTAAAACTAAAGCAAAGAGAACTATAAAATAGATAAAGCAATAAACACAAGAGAGCACACCACAACACACAATGTAACGAGGTTCACCAATTTGGCTACTCCTCAAGAATGACTGCTTGGACTACGGTCCAAATCTAGCCTTTGCAAAACACCAATTTTACAATTTGTTTACCAACACCCATTGGAAGGAGCACCAATCCCTGATTTATCTGCACCTACAGAAAGGAGAACCAAACCCTTATCCAAACACAAACTTGGATCATAGTTTTGAAAGTTATAACAATGACATACAAATGCCTTCACTTTTACAAGACCTTGACTAGTCTCCAATTTATCAAAACATAGTAAATACTCACTGCTCAGCTTGTTGCTCTCTTACGACACTCTTCTCACCCTCTTTTAGCAGCACTTTCACACATTCAGTAGAAACTATAATCTATTTGCGACTGTATTTTTATATTCTTTTTCCACCTTGAAACTATTCATATTTTGTCATTTTTGCAATCTTGCATGCAGTCTATTAATATTCTTTTCTGCCACTTGTCAACTGTAACTACATTTTTTCTATAAATCCTTTCGAATATAAATAAATGGCATTTCATCGAACACATTACATGCAGAAAATACCCTTACTATGACTGTTCGTCTTCTTGGCCATGACTGTTCAAGTTATTTTCTATGCATGCATGCATTTTTCAATTCTGCCTATGCGACTGTTCGTATTCTATTTCTATCTGTGCATGCCTTTTTTAATTCTATGTATGCAACTATTTTTCAAAAAGAACTGCATGATTTCTAACTGTCACTACAATTGTAACTGTTGCATAGACTCCAGTTAACTCTTCTTATTTTGGCTCCCTGCTTTTCTCTACCATTGCCCCTTTAACTGTAGTTTTATTCCAGTTAACTATCTATTATCATGCTGTAGCGACCTGTCACGAAATCGTGACACTTTTGTATCTTTCTGTCCTTCTTGCCTTTTGCCCATGAAAATACAACATGCCATGAAATCATGACATTCTCGGTCTCCTTGTTCACTTCTTTGCTTGCAACCGCGAAAACCAGACATGTCACAAAATTGTGACACATTTGCCCTCTCGCTACTCTTCTTGGCTTGCTCTAGCGAAAACTAGACATGTCGCGAAATCGTGACACTTTCACCTTCTCGCTACTCTTCTTGGCTTCAACCAGCGAAAATGGAACATGTTGCGAAATTGCGACATCTTTCTCTGCCTTGTGCCTTTTCTGCCTTCTGCCCGTGAAAATGGAACATGTCACAAAATCGTGACATCTTTCTTTGCCTTGTGCCTTTTCTACCTTTCTACTACGAAAATGGAACATGTCACAAAATCGCAACATCTTTCTCTGCCTTGTTCCTTTTCTACCTTTCGCTCGCGAAAATGGAAAATGTCACGAAATCGTGACACTTTCGCTGCCTTGTGCCTTTTCTGTCTTTGGCCAACGAAAACACAACATGTCGTGAAATCGCGACACCTTTCTCTATCAGACTCTCTCTCCTGCATTATGTCGTGAAATCACGACACTTTTTCTCTTTGGCATTTTTCTTCCCGTCGAGTCACGAAAACATGACATGTCATGATATCACGACACTTTTTCTCCTTGGCGCTTCTTCTTGCAACTTATCACAAAATTGTGACACTTTTTCTCCTTAGCACTTCTTCTTGCAACTTGTCATGAAATCATGACACTTTTTCTCCTTAGCGTTTCTTCTCCGAACATGTCACGAAATCGCAACAATTTTTCTTACAAGCGCTTCTCCGAACATGTCACAAAATCGTGACAGTTTTCCTTGTAATTTCTAAACATGTCGCAAAATCGTGATAGTTTTCTTAGTTGCCTTCTTTGCTTCCAACATGTCGCGAAATTGCGATAGTGTTTCCACTTGGCTTCTTTGCCTGCAACATGTCACGAAATCACGACAGTTTTGTTTGCGCCTTCTCTCTCCTTGTCCATGTCACAAAATCATGACAATTTTGCTTGCGCCTTCTCTCTCCTCCGATATGTTGTGAAATCATGACATTTTTCTTTCTGACTTCTTTGTTCTCAACTTGTCGCGATATTGCAACAAAAAACATGTCGTGATATCGTGACAGTTTTCTTACTTGTCTTTTTCTTTGATTTTTTGAATCTGGGTCACTTCTATTTTCCTAAAATTTCACTGAACATGATTTGACTGACCTTTGAAGTCCTGTCCACTGCTTCAACTATTTTGTCTGTCTGTGTTGACAACAATGACAATACTTTTGCTGCACCTTGCTCAACAGTACGTGCATGCATGTTTACGCATGTGTTAGATTATGTATTTTAGTAGATTTTGTCCATATTTTTTAAAGCTTTATAAGGATAACTTGAGCTTAATGCATGGATAATTATATATAATATGAAAATTTTAACAAATATTCTATGAATATGTCTTCTATAAAAATCAATCTAACACAAGATATTATTTTCATAATTTTGTAAATAATGTTATTTTATTATTCATTTTCAAATAAAGTATTAAGTTATTAATAAATCATCGTGAGGAAATGTCTTGGCTACCACAAAAAAAATTAGCAAATTTTTATAAGTTTTATATAATATAAAAGTAGTTAAATAGGCCAAGTGCTATTATATGAAATATAATTTGTTATGTGTTTGCCTAAAGATAAAAGACTATTTTTTTCTACACATACCTTTAATAATAAATAAATGAAAACATATAACTATAATAATATTCAATGAAATTTACAGGCTTAGAATTTGTATTATAATACCCATTTTTACGTAAATTTTATTATAAACTAATAGGATAACATAGATGGTGCCTTCAATGTTGTATTAATAACCTTATTAATGTAAAAATTAATTTATAAATATAAATATATAAAAATTTATTTATATAAACTTAAAAATATATATTTTAAATTTACATTCCAATAAATACCACTCCACAAATGTCCATTACAAAATGATATGATTTTATTCACATTTTAAGGGATTTAAATTTTTACCAGTGACTTGTCAAAAATGAAAGTAGATGCTGCTAAAGTGCATTAAAGTACCTCAATTTTACACTATATGTAATATCATCAATAAATAGTAGTAAGCTTTATGAGCATTTTGAGTAATATATATTTTTAATATTCTATATGATAGAAATATGAATTAAGGGTTAAGTTACATATATCAAGTTGTGTAGCCACTAAACTTGTAATTTCATGCTAACTTCATCATTACTCTTCCTATCTATCATATATAAATTAGTATATTCTCATAAACTCCACACAATTCTCTAACAAGGAAAAACAATTAGGTAAAAAATCCTATTTAGAAAAAAATATACAATTTATATTTAAATTATAAAATAAAATATAATTAGGTGAAACATTGCATAATGTTTGTCATTGTTATAAAAAATTATGTTAAATTTTATCTTTAATACTTTAAGTTAATTCTTCTAGGTCAATTGATGAGGCTATTTATGCATAATAGTCAATGTTGCTACATGGAGTTAAAATGTTACTATTTTGTTTTCTCTCTTCATTGGTTATGCTTATTTTTAGATGTTCCTTTTAATTTTAGTTTTACCAAGTAATGAACTAATGGTTGATGGTGCTAATTATGATGAAGCATTTTAGATTATTTTTTCATGTTTAACAACCAAACAATCTAAATAACATATGAAAAATAATTCTATAGAAAACTAAGTTTTAGTAAAGAATAAAATTCTCTTCTAAGGGTTTCTTTCCCATGATGAAGTTTAGGTTACAAAAATAATCTAACAATACCTGAGAAAATCTCGCTCTAAATTTTACCTTTTTCCTGTGGAGTCCATTGTGGTAGGTGATTATCAAAAATTTATTTCTATATTTTATAATTAACTATAAATACTAGATAAAATTTAGGTCAAATGATCTAGTCTGTTGGTCAAATTTCTATCTTAGGAGGGTGGAGACCATGGTTTAAATCCTTCAAGCCTTGTAGAATTGAAGGATATTTCATGCCAACGTCATTGGCTATGTTAAAAAGTTTACTGAGTGTAACTGAAGGTTATAATGGCAACAAGAAATATTATTCAAACCCATGATGAGATGATAAAACAATGCAACTAAGTTACTAATTCATCTAATATACACAAAAATAAATAAATAAATACAAGATAAAATATTAAAATATCATCTATTAATGACTAAGACATATGCTACTTTTAAATTTGAGTTAGGAAAAGCTAATATGACCATAATTGTAATGAAAAACTATGTATGAAGATTCTTTTACGCTTTTGGATATTAAATTCCAATTTAAAAATATTGCATACATTTATATTTGTCTCCTTTATATAATACATAAATTTTATTTACGAATAATGTTACTTGTTTGTATCTATTAACTTAAATAATTTAATTATTAACTTAAATAATTTAATTATGATTTTTAGTTCATATGTTTATATGATGACAAATTAAAAAAAAACTTGACAAGGGTTAGATTTTATATAGAGTTTATAAAGACCTTGACAAGGGTCAAATTTTATATAGATTTTATAAATAACTTGGAAAGGGTTGATTAGCCATTGATTTAAGCACCAACTAAATGGAACTTGATGAAAATGAAGGGCTGATTATTTTAATCTCATTCAATGCATGAAGATAAAATGTTTTTTGTGTTGGGATCCATAGAGTTACTACCTTTAAAGGTGCATGATATTGGTGATGATATGGAGAAAGATCTACGGGCCTTAAAAAATAATATTCTCTTATATGAGGATTTACTATATGAAAAATTATACTTATAAAAATTTAGAATATATATAAAAGAAATAACATTTAGTGGTTAAATATTAAACTATAGTGATAGTGACAAATAATCATTATGAAAACTTATAAATTTAAATATTTTTAGTTTTCTACTGTTTCCATCGTAATTACAAAAAAAAAAATTATCTTACACATTTTACTATAGTATCAATGAGTTATTGAACTTATCAATAGGTTGTTGTATAAATGAAATGTAAAATGAATATTATAGAATGATCAATCATTGACCAAGAGAAATATCTATAAATAGAAACCATGCGAAGAGCATTTGTTTGTAGAGTTTCTGTAATGTATTCTACACAAATATAAATATTGATACTCTTTGTCCATATGCGTGTTTTTTTTTTGTTATTTGCGGAAAACATCCCAAAAGGGATGCCACTTTCGGGTAAGACCCAAGGAGGCAGGGGTATCCATTCCGCAAAAAATGCCTAGGACTCGGACCTGGCCTACCACCTTTGACATACTCAAAGAGCAAACAAACACACAAAACCAAATTAAAAAAAGAAAATAACAACAAAAATAATAAAATAAAATAAAAAACAAACTCCTTGAGTGTGTCAAAACCGAAAGCACTACCAAACTCACACAATAAGATAAAAGAAACCACAACACAAACCACATAGAAAAACACAAGAACCACATAACAAAACACAAACAAGACAAAAACAACAGAACACTACAAAGACATAACCCAAAAAAACATGAAAAATAAACTCAACCAAAACCTAAAAAATAAAATAAATAAAATAAAAATAAAAACAACCAACAATAGACAATAAACAAAAACAAAAAACATAGAAAACACTTGCACATAAAAAAATGAAATAACACAAACAAAGAGAAACCCAAGAACAAGAACGAAAAAAACACAAGAACAATAACAATAAACATAAAAAAAAAGAAAACAAAAAAAACACAAGAACAACAAAAAACAACACAGAACACAAAAACAAAACAAAACAAAAGAACCCACCCACCTTAAAAAACTAAACAAAAAAAAACAAAGAAGACAAAAGAAAAAAAATGAACAAAACAATGACCTATCTAGATCAGAAGACTATTAATGCAAGAATCAACAGAGGAAACAAAATAAATAATAGAATGAGCTAGGGAACTAAAAAAACTGAATGAACCAAAGAGAAACAAAAAAAAAAACAAGAAGAAACTAGGTACCTTCGTAACTGGAGCCATCCAAAGAAATGATAGAAATAAGAGCTTCCCTAATTTTAGAAGCCCACCATATAGGAGGGTGGCCATAACAAGTAAGATCACCTTTGTCCAAAGCCCAATTAGCTAAAGCATCAGCACTCTTGTTTTGATCTCTCGACCACATGATTGTAATCAACTTTCAAAAATCCCATCTGGATTAACCGAATCTTCTCAATAATTCTTTTTATTCTCCAATCCACCTTATGATTCTTAGGAGTCTTCAAAAGATTAATCATAAGTTGAGAGTCACACTCAACTAACACCTTTTCCCATCCAACCTTAGTAGCCTCCTTAAGGCCTCTATGGATACCATACCCCTCAACAAGGTTATTGGAAAGAATACTCAAATTCTCAGCAAAAGTAAAAACCAGGGAGCCATCTGAAAGTCTACCAATTTCTCCCACACCAGCTTTTCTAGGGTTCCCTCTAGAGGCTCCATCAGTATTGACTTTTCCAAAATCCTTAGGAGGAGGTTGCCAATTTCTAGTCCTATCCATCTTACTAATACTCACCTTCCCTTTAATTTGGTTGCCTTTAGAAGGTTTAATCTTCAATATTTGCATCACTTGATCCCATATTTGGTGGGAGTTTTGGGGGTGATTAAGGAGATGATGGACTAATTCAACTAAGTTGGCTATGGTCTTTTGCCAAATATAGTGAATATCCTTCCTATCTTGATTAAAAATTTGCTTGTTCCTTTCATTCCAAATATTCCAAAGAAGAATGGTAGAACCCATCCAAACTATCTACCTAATAACACCCTCTTGATTAGGCCAATCCCTCCAAAGATGTTCAAAAGTGAAAAAATTGGACCACTGAAGGCCAAGTAAAGTTGCCATTCTCCTCCATAGCTTAGAGGCTAAAGTACACTCAATAAAAATATGGTTGATATTTTCTACATTCTCTTCACACATTTCACATCTAAAAGGGCCATGAAAACCACGCTTCATAAGTTGCTCACCAATAAGCACCCTACGATGCAATAAAAGCCAATTAAAGAACCTCACCTTAGGCCAGAGATTTTGAGACCACAATTGAGAAAATATGTCAGAAGAATGGTTGGGATTATTATGGCATAAGGTCAAATAACCTTGAGCAATGAATACTCACCCTTAGTAGTGTCGTTCCATACAAAACAATATTTTTCATGGGACCAAGAGAGGGATCTCATATGAAGGATGTCTTGGATATCTTGTCTTTGCCTTTCTGGGATTTGAATAGGCCAATCCTCAATAGGGATCCAATATCTACCAACCTTTGAATTACCAGTATGGTATCGATAGTAATTAGCCATCTTTATCCAATTAGCTCGGTGAAGCTCCTCCATCCAAGGCCTCCAATCGGGAAACTGAGTTATCAAAGGCTTGTGACCATCCCAAGAATCTGTCCAAAAATTTACATGTTGACCATTATGAATGATCCAAAATAATTTTTTCTTTATCAAATCCTCACCAGTATTAAGAACTACTAAAATGGGAGAACCTTTGGTAGGAATTTGATAGCGAACAAGGTCTTTAGGACTTTTGTTCTCAGCATATTTAGTACGAATATTATTGGACCAAAGAGCATCGGGGTTATGCAACATCCTCCAATATAATTTAGCAGCTAAAACTTTGTTGTTATTAATTGAAGACCGAAATCCTAACCGCCCTTCACTCTTAGGAAGACATAAAGTATCCCATTTCACCAAGGCCCATTTTCTTTTCTCCTTAGTACCACTCCAAAGGAAACGATGACTGATTTGATCCAATTCTCAAAGAACAACCTTTGGGATATTCAAAATGAAAGAAACATAAATAGGAATAGCTTGAAGGACTGATTTTACCAAGGTGATTCTACCCCCATAAGAAAGCCACTTGTTGGTCCACTTTCCAATTTTCTTCTTGACTTTGTCTAACAACCAATTCCAATATTTATTTTTTTGCCTTTGAATATTTATGGGAATACCTAAATAAGTGATTGGAAGAGAGGTCTTCTTATATCTTAATTTATCCAAGACCATGGCTTCCTCTCTAGCAGAGCAGTGAAAGAAAATAACTTTAGATTTGTCTTCATTGATCAACTAGCTAGTAGCCTTAGAAAAATAGCTAATGATTTGGTTAAAATTAGAAGCTTCCTTAACTGTAGCTTTACCTAAAAGGGTAGATTCATCCACAAATTGAATATGAGAGATAGGTCTAGCTCCATGAGCAATGGTAACTCCCTCAAGAGTTTTGTTTTCCCTCGTTTTGGTTATAGTCCTACCCAAGCATTCAGCAAGAATGATGAATAAATAAGGGGATAGCGGGTCACCTTGCCCGATACCTCTAGAAGTTGGGAAATACTGAGAAGGCCTGCCATTGATAAGAACTAAGTAGGAAACTAAAGAGATACATCCCATAATACAATCCATCCAATCCTTAGAGAAACCAAATTGCCTCAAAACTTTGATAAGGAAGTGCCAATCCACTCTGTCATAAGCTTTGGATAAGTCTAACTGGATGAACATAGAAGGAGAATTTTGCATATCCATGGAATGGATGGCTTCCTGAGCAAGAACTATCTCATCTACTATTTGACGTCCTTCCACATATCCCCCTTGCATTGGGGAAATAATCTTATGTAAAAGAGGCTTCAACCTTTTTGCCATGATTTTAGTAATAATTTTGAGAAGAACATTACATAAAGCAATAGGTCTAAAAGCCAAGATATGATAAACCTTTTGAGCTTTTGGAACAAGAGTAATATAATTTTTATTGATAACCTTCAAAATTTCTTTGTATTTCCTGGCTTCTTCCACCACCTCTAATAAATCAACTTGAAGGATATCCCAGAACTCTTGGTAGAACTCAACAGGAAAACCATCAGGACTTGGGGTTTTCCCTTTTTGCATTTTAAAAACTACTTTTTGAAGCTCATTGATAGTAACAGGAGCAGTTAAAATAGATTTATCCTCAGAAGTGATAAGAGAAGGGATTGCTTGAAAAACATTTTGTTGAGAAGCTGAGTCAAGAGGAGTAGCAGCAAAAATATTGGAAAAGTAATAAACAACAATAGAGTTCATGCCATCCCAAGTATAAACAACATCTCCGGAATCCGATTTTAAGGAAGAAATAAAGTTGTGAGATCTTCGAGCTAGAAGAGATTTGTGGAAGAAATTTGTGTTTCGATCTCCTTCTTTGAGCCATTGAATTCTAGATTTTTGCTTCCATAATATTTCTTCTCTTTTTTCCCATTCCTCTAACTGAGTTGTGAGTTTAATTTCATCTGCACTTCTCTTATCTATGAGGGCATCTAAACAGATTTTATTATTCAAATTTTCAAGATGAGCAATAACTTCATGTTTTTTTTTATGAACATCCCCAAACTCTTTCCAGTTCCAATTCTAGATCAATAGGTTGTTGTATAAATGAAATGTAAAATGAATATTCATGAATGATCAATCATTGACCAAGAGAAATATCTATAAATAAGAACCATATGAAGAGCATTTGTTTGTAGACTTTTGGTAATGTATTCTACACAAATATAAATATTGATACTTTTTGTTCATGTGTGTTTACCATGTATTTCAATTATGTTTATTAGTTTCCTTTATGTCATTCAAACATACTTATATCATAGTAATATGTGTTCTTGGGCATGAGTAAATTAGAAGCATATATGTTATTAAGTGTAGGTTGTATCAGATACTTATATTGCATCTTTATGTATGGTGCGCTTATGTTTATTTATCTTCATACTCTCAATTTTGTATGAAATTATGAATATAAGAATAACCTCATATATTTTAAATATAAGATTGTCATCTATTATTTTTAATTGGTAAATATATTGGTATATTAGCCATATTCGTATAGAGTATACTTTTTTTTATTATTGTTTGAGAGAGATATTATCCTAATCAATGTGGATATCTAGATCTTTCAATGGTCTCCACTAGATCATTCATGAGTTTTACTATATTTTTAGATTTCTATTATATTTTATTTAGAGTGTGCATGACGAGCCATAGTTATGTGAAATAGGAGTAAAGATACCCTCAAGTTCAATTATGACAATATATAAAACTACAAAAATATAACTAACATTGAAGAAGATGGTAAGACTCTTGGAGATGATAAAGATAAATGTATTTGATGAAAACAATTATGTTAGTTTTAGAGTTTCCAACTCCACTATTAATACTTCAACTAATTTTAGAAATATGAAAACCTACAAGTTGATTAGATTTCATAGTTAGAGAATAGTATTATGTGCAACAAGAGAAATCTATCATTAAATAATTGATCTTGTATCATCATGATATGTGATACTATTTGATTTTTATCATAAATTATGGTCTATCCATATAGGTAACATTTCCTCTACTAATATTTGGCATGCTATTGTGTTAAATAAAAAAAATGATGTTATAGACTTTGATGTTACCTTTGAAAGTTACATAAGGTCTAATATCATTGTCTAGCATTTAATTTATGTATATTCCCATAATCATTCAACGAAGACATGTGGTATTATTCATTGAGTATTGATGTGACGAAAAAATGTATAATTATTTGTTTTTTTAAGTGATAATAAAAATATTTTATATAAAGGAATGGATAGAAATAAATTTGAACTTATATTTCCAATGGATTTAAATATTTAACTAGTACATGCTAAAATGTATACCATATTATCACATGTGGTGGAAAATATTTGAGTGAAGCTTAGATGACATTGCATTCTATATAATTATTACAAGGTTGAGGGTAAATTTAAAAGTAGTGTTTAGTGTAAACTACCTCTATGATAGTATGAACATGATTATATTTTTGTTAGAATTGTTTTAATTTCTATGGAGTGAGTAATATTTAAAAGTCTATGTATATTATTGAAAGTGGTTGCACATTAATAATTATGGTTTGATGAAATTCCATTTTATAAGGTTATTGAGAAGGTCAAAAGTTTGTAAATATTGTGTTATATAAATATGTGAGAATATGTACTTAGTGTTGCTTTATTACATCTCATGTTTGGAAAAAATATAAAAGAAAAACACATCACAAAAAAAAATTGATTGCATGGGGGCACATGAGGACTATAAAATTCAATTCATGAGTTTCATGTGACTTGAATTTTAGTATATTGAGTTGTGAGTGGTAATAAAATTCTGGTAAAGGTGTCTAAGATGAATTTTAGTTAGTGCATTTATAATATGCTTGAAGGTATTATTGGTTTAAAGAAATGAAATGTTATTTTTATTTGGTAAACCAAGGGGTTTTGATGTCCCCAAACCTATTACAATAGGCTGAGAGAGGGCATGAGAATTCACTAAACTACAAAACTAAATTAAAACCAACCAATGAGTAGGAATAACAGGCCAGAGTAGGAATAATAGGCCAGCCTCAATAAGGAAAAATAGAGAGGACCACATACAAACATCATGCCATAAAATTTGGGTAACAACAACTAAAGGAACCAGACCTCTCTCAGTAAAAAAAATAAAGAGGGTCCCAAATAATAAACATAAAATATAACCTGATATCAATTGCCGAAAGAACATCATAACAAAGCTAGTTAGGGGTTGTCATATCCATATGCTTGTTAACCATGTTTCGAATCTCATTGACAAAGGAGACCACAACCTGCAATATACCCAAAAGAGCATAATAATTTTCCTCCAGAATAGATAAAATAGTAGGTAAACCAGAAGGAATAGGGCCTCCATAAGGACCAACTACTAACACTCCCGCTTGGGTACTAGTGTTGTTACCATAATTTTCCTTTGAAGGTTCAGTAGGATGGGCATCAAAATCATCACCAATCTCAGAGCCACTCTTAAACATTTTGCTTACTGGTGCAACATCACCACAAGAGCAAAAAATATCACCATATTTCTAGAAGAGCATATAATAAGGACATCATCGGGATCGAGGCCAAGAAAATTTTGATCAACGTCCACACAAATATACCCAACCGAAAATAGTTAGCTAAAAAAGGATTAGGGGACTTTGTGAAGATCACCAATTAAGATGGCCCATCCAATCAAGCATAAAATAAAATATCCAATAAATATTCTATGGAGTGAACTCCCATACCAAGCCTCACGCACAACCAACAACTAATCGTGATCATCAAAAACAAGAGATTGAAGCTCTTGGGAGAAATTCTCCAAGTAGATCCATAGGCCTTGTTGAGAAACATCTAAGTTGGCCATATAATCTGCCACTTTATTGCCTTATCAATAAATAGGATAAACTTTAAGCTCATCTCTTGATTTTAGAATTCTAAACACCTCCGCTAGAATATTTGAAATGCTCTATTGAGGTTTGCTAATAAAATTGGCAATATTTACTAGATTTAAGGAGTCCCCTTCTACAATGATTTTATGTTATTTAAGTATTTCTACCAATTGTAGCCCTTGAAGGAGACCCCTAGCTTCAACAAAGTGAGAGGTTTGGATACAAATATTCTTTGTGTATGCACCAATCAGCTCACTCTTAAACAAATGAAATGTAATAATATACTAAATGATTAAATATCCAAGGAATACTTCTGCTCTAATATGAAAAGAGGATATGTTTCATAAATCTACGTTGATACTCTCTAAGTTAAATTAATGATCTATGTTATGGTCATGTCATTTATATAAAAGAAAATAGTTATGTGAATAATGTTATTTTTTATAAGGTTCATGCATCCAAAAAAGTTATTATTATTTGATGAGTTCATGTATATGGTATGCAATGAATGATATCTAATGTGTTTAGTGTATACTACTTAGTTCTAAGAGATATTTTAAAGAGATGCATATACTTATTTAAAAATAAATAGTGATATTTTATGTATGTGATAGTGACATCTAGTAAGATGGTGGTCAATACCAAAAAAATAATGTGATGTTATTAGCCACTCTACAAATAAATATAATTATAGTGGTGGTGACCATGATGAAATTGATTTTTATGTAAACTACAATCATGAATAATATTTGATGCTTTCAAAGTCACATCATATATAGTGGTATCGAAAATAGAATGACATAATTACATGTATATAGTAGTTGAGAGAAACCTAAACTTATTTGGTGGTGGTTGAAAATAATCACAAGTATAGAAGTGGTTGCAAAAAAACCATATAGCATGGGATTGGTTTAGGAAAATATAAAGTGTTAAAGTGGTCAAGCAATACTAGAATATAATTTGCTTGTGATTATGGGTTAACCCCATGAAAACCTCTTTGAGGAGATGGGCGAGGGTATATTTATTAAAAAATCTTGATGTGGAAAAATACAAAGTAACGAGGGTGGAGAGATATCCTAGAAAGGTTACAATGAGATATATCCAATTATAATTACAAGTGATACCTAGGGTGTAGTTGAAGGATATAGATACTTCTAAAATTTTAATCATAGCATAGTGATGTAAAAGGTTACAATGATGGTACCATGATATATATATATATATATATATATATATATATATATATATATATATATATATATATATATATATATATGATAAAAATTAGATAGAGATTTGTAATGTCAATGGATACCTAATCAATTATAAAATCTAAATCTTTCTATGTCATGTTTGTGGGAGGTCTTCGTATAATTGACAATATAACTATATGAGTAATTAAACGTTAAATTTATATACATTATACTAAATGAAAAGTGATTACTGAATGACCTAATAAATGATTATATAAATAAAACAATGTAAGAAATCATCAAAGAAAATTAATCATTAACTCATACAAAACTCTTAAATAAAAAACATATAAAAAATGTAAAATTTTAATAATATATTTGATATTAATATAAATTTTAATAATCTTTATTTATTTCTAGGTATTTTAGTTATGTTTTATTTGCATATGTGCATGTACTTTTCAACCTTATTATCGAAATAAAATTGAATAAAAATAAGATTACAGATCATATAAAAAGAAAACTAGTATTTTCATACAAATGGATACCCACCCATATTAAATATATCAAATTTAAAGTATTAAAAATTATAATGTTGTTAGTGTGAACTAACGATAGATCCGCGTAGAAACAAAATATTAAGCAGGAACTATGAAAGACACTGCTATTATTAGATAATCACACTATTTTAATGTTAAAAAATAACTAGTTTATCCTGTCGTGTTGGCATCACATTTTGCGTGTTTTAGAAGTAATATGTTATTTTTGGTGTGACGTGGTTGGAAGGTATCCTAGCCTCCAACTTATTTTGATGCGGATACTTGGACTTGGACGCTCTCGTCGGGTGCACTCCACCATAATTATTCTCAACCTCTATTATTCCTCGGATTCTCTTTTTATCAACTTTGTATTTAGTTCTGTCTAATACAAACAATTGGACCGTCAATTTCATCGGAATCATTCTTCGATGTCCTTTTCGAAAAAGATTCATATTGCCACCGAGTAATATTCAAATGTTATTCAGAAGGCAACGCAAAGTCACGCCTGCCGCAAAAGTTTCATTGCCACTGAGTAATATTTAAATGTTATTCAGCCCCCACGCACAGTCACGCCTGACCCAAATTTGCTTTGAGAAGTTGAATAAGCAGCAATAGACGAGTCTGATGACCGACCATTTAAGAAGGCTAGTCATTGTCAAGCCTACCATGCTACAAATGTGCTTCCAAATTCCAACGTTAAGGTGTGTTTATCTGAGATCGATGGAGTAGTAAATGGTCTCTTTTTCCAAGAGCAATATAGTTATAGTGAATTGTAGGTTTATCCAAGAACAATGAAGTTATAATGAATGGTACGTTTATCCGAGAGCGATGAAGTTATAGTGCTTTTATCTAAGAAGCGGAGGTATGTTGAACGGAGGGAATATTTAAGAGATGAAGTTAAGGTATTAAAGTAGATAAAATTTTAATAGAGGAATATGTTATTGAAAATAAATAGTTTATATGAAAAAGTATCACATGAATCATGAATCTTTTAGAAAATAAGAGGGTCAATTATCTTCCCTACAAGGTGAAGAGTCCCACATGAATGGTAAGTTGTTTGGATAGAGTTATTATGAATATAGTTAGAGTTGAATAATATTTAATGGGATATAATGAGTGAAAGATAAATTCGAGTAAAATACACTGAACTCATTTGTAGCATCTAACTATTTGTGGGAAATATAATGTCGACAAAGAATAGCAAAACATAATATTTAATTGAAAGAAGCAAACAATTTCAGGTATATTCGCTCCTCAATTATTGAGACGGCCGCACCGTCATTTCAGGAGAGTTGTTGAGGCATACAGCATCTGGCCCCACTTACGCTTGTGTTGTCTCGTGGTTATTGAGTCACATCCAAGAGACTTTTTCAGCTATATAAGTCATTCAAGTCCTTCAAAACGCTGGCAAACTTGTGGAAGCTCATTCTTCGGAAGGTAGACAGATCTTTGGAGAAGAGAATGGTAAGACGGACTTTGGTTTGTGGGAAGTTATAGCTTCCCTTGTAGTTTTGTAAAGCTTTGTGGAACTTATTGTGATTATTTGTGAATAACAGGCCGAAGCTAAAGAATTTGAGAAGCCTCAATCACCCAAAGCTCAAAGCAAGACGCTGGAAGAGTATGTTGACTGGAAAGGACGACCTGTTCTTAAAGACAAACATGGCGGAATTCGTGCAACAATTTTCGTATATGGTAATGCAACCCAACGTGTAACTCAAGCTCCTTTTATTTTTCGTATATGGAGTTCAGGAATCGAACTCCATTTGTTTTAAGACGAACTTAACCTTGTATAAAATGATGCAGTTATGGAGGGCTTCGAGAATATGGCATTCATTGCAAACGCGGTCAATTTATTTACGTATTTTCACAATTTTATGTACTATGACTTGGCGGATTCCTCAACCACGCTCACAAATTTCATGGGGACGTCCTTCTTACTCGCGTTGTTTGGAGCCTTTATATCCGACTCATACATAACCCGATTCCACACCAATATTATCTTTGGATCCATTGAATTAATAGTAAGTACATGCAGGTGTTTATTTCAACGAAAATGCCAAGTTCTTTCATTTCACTTTTATATCATGAATATATGAATCTTATTGACAATGGTTGGCAGGGCTACATATTGTTAACAGTCCAAGCACACTTCTCCTCTTTGAGGCCTCCAACGTGTGACATATCGAATCCTGCCACGAATTGCAGGCATGTTACAGGCGGAAACGGTTCAATACTATATTTGGGCTTGTACTTGATTGCTATTGGAACGGGAGGAATAAAGGCTGCTCTTCCATCGTTGGGAGCAAACCAGTTTGACGAAAACGATCCCAAAGAGAGCAGGCTCATGTCCAGCTTCTTCAATTGGTTTTTTTTCAGCCTCTCTATAGGAGCAAGCATAGGAGTCACGTTCATAGTGTGGATTCAGAACAACAAAGGATGGGATTGGGCCTTTGGGATATCTTCCGCAGCCGTTGCCCTTTCTATTGGTAGTCTACTATTCGGAACGTCCACGTACCGGATCCAGATGCCTCGCGGCAGTCCTCTCACTCGTGTCTTGCAGGTTGGTAACCCATTTATCTCCATACAAGTAAGTTTTTTTTTTTTATATATACATAGGTCCACAGTCTCCATACACGGAAGTTAACGTTTGTCTTTTGATTGCGGTAGTTTCTCTGACAGTGAGATTGTGATTTGCATGAGAATTTTCTCAGGTTTTCGTGGCAGCAATTCGCAACAGGAACCTTCCGATTCC
This sequence comes from Wollemia nobilis, assembly GCA_028583015.1. NCBI lineage: Eukaryota > Viridiplantae > Streptophyta > Pinopsida > Araucariales > Araucariaceae > Wollemia > Wollemia nobilis. The sequence goes on from JAQPPZ010002226.1 coordinate 11,546,142, forward strand.
TGAGAATACAGTCGAATTGTACGAATTAAACGATACGGAGGCAGCTTTAAACAGCCAGCCGCTACAAAACACTCACCAATTTCGGTAACGCTAATGTTTTTTTTTTTTTTCGGTTTTATGCTTTCCATACAAATTTTGTCCTCTCTAATCGAGGGTAGTCGCAGATTTCTGGACAAGGCAGCCATAATAAGTGAGAACTCAGAAAAAGGAGAAAGGCCATGGCGTCTGTGCACAGTAACGCAAGTAGAAGAAGCGAAAGTCTTGATCCGAATGGTGCCCATTTTTGCGAGCACGATCATGGTAAGTACGTGCCTGGCTCAGCTGCAGACCTTCTCGGTGCAGCAGGGAATGACCATGGACACGCACATTGGTTCTTTCCATATTCCTCCGGCTTCCCTCTCCATAATTCCCCTGCTCATATTGGTTTTTCTCACCCCGCTCTACGACCTGGTCTTCGTTCCGTTTGCCCGTCGAATGACCGGAAACGAAACGGGAATAACGCATCTCCAACGAGTGGGTGTGGGTCTGGCACTGTCGGCAATATCGATGGCAATAGCCGCGGTGGTGGAAATGAAGAGAAAAGCAGTGGCAAGAGAGCACGGGATGTTAGACGCAATACCGGTGGCGGAGCCTCTACCCATGACCGTGTGGTGGCTGGGATTCCAGTACTTGGTATTTGGAGTGGCGGACCTCTTCACGGTGGTGGGACTGATGCAGTTCTTTTACAGCGAGGCGCCCTCTGGAATGAAATCGTTGGCAACAGCGTTCTCTTGGTGTTGTCTGGCGATGGGATACTTCCTGAGCACGGCGGTGGTGAACATAGTGAACAGTGCGACGGCTAAGACAGCCAGCGGTGGGTGGCTTCATGGGAACAATCTGAATCGGAACCATCTGAATCTCTTCTACTGGACGCTCTCCATTCTCAGCATTGTCAACTTCTTCAACTTCCTCTTCTGGTCCCGATGGTATCAGTACAAAGCTGTTTCAACGAATCAAACCAATGGCTCTTCCCAAAAGAACGGCAAGTGACATGTATTCTATATCTTCGGTTTGATCCGAATTTGAAATTTCTCCCTACTTTCTGGTTGACTTCGTTGTTTTCTCCATAGGCAACTGAAGTGTAGACTTGAAACTATTTGATATTTGATAAGCAGCTATCAAATATATCTTCAAGAAATCAAGTCTGGTACTTTGTTTTATAATAATATTAGCATTGCATGCGATAAGGATATGCGCCCATACTTTGTACGTGAGAGATGACGTATAATTACTCTCATTTAATTAATTATAATAACAAATAGAGACGAATAGCAAATTGGAAGTATAAAAATGCATAAAATATGTTAGATTAAAATTTATTATATTTTTAATTTTTTATTTTAAATTAATTTTTAAATTCTCAAAGAGTAGTTTTGCTTGCATATCGTAAGTTATTATACATGTATTTTTTACATGTATATTTTCCAGTTTAGAGGAGTTTTGTTTTCATAAATTTATAATAATAATTGGCTTGTCAACAGTGGCTTTGAAATTACTAAAAGTTTATCAAAAGACAATTACATAAAATCCTAGTTCTCCTATATCCCACTATATTCACTTGTACTAACTCTAGGTCTAACATATGCACATCCTAGGGATTTGTCTATTTCTTCACCTTCACGCGAAGAAATACCCATTGTAAGGAAAATGTCGAAAGGTATGGTGATTGAGTAATCTAAGCAATAAAGTGAATATCTTATACACTTTATATTTACCATAGATCCCTTATTTTTGAGGTTCATGCTCATTACCTTTTGAAGCTGAATCAACATTAAATATCTTTCAAAATTCATATGGTATGTCACCTTAGTTTTACTTACCAATAATAACAATGTGTTCAGTAAATTATTGATACTAAAAGGTTAGTCTGGCTACAAATATACCATTTTATTCTGATAGTAATAGACTGTTTCACATATGTTTGGTGACTAATGATATAATTAGTTGTTTAAAATTTCATTAGGTTAATCTTTAGAAGGGTTATCTTTTTAATATTTTTATTTTTATAATAGAGAAAAGGAATGGAGAAGTTATAAGGATTTTTTGGATGAATTATTTCAATAATTTGTAGCATTAATTACAATCCTAATATGTTTTAGTTTATTATTTAAAAATACATTAAGCATAGTAATTTTTAAAAGGACTAATAAGCAAAAGGAAAAACAAAACATAGTCCTCTTACTTAGCTTTAAGTCAAAAGGTTAAATTATATGTAACTAAAATCCACTAAGTGTCATACACAATTAAAAAAAAAATGAAATAGATTACTTGTTCATCCAAAAGACTGTGGAAACCAAAAAAATAAATTTAAAACTTTTTAAAGGCTTAAAGAATTGATCCTTGGAAAATGTGCCATGGTAATTTTTTTAAAAATATTTCTCTAGTCTTAAAACTAAAAATTCAATACCAAAATTAGAATTTTATAATTGTTGTAAATCTATACAAAATTATTAGTAAATTGCATGAGCTCAACTAGTACCTCAACTTTCAAGAAGGATGTCCACGTTTAAATCTTACCATGTGATACATGCATAATTTCTAAGATGTTGTAATATCATTATATGGTCATTATGTAATATGGGTAGGCTTTGTTACATCCAATATAACCAATTAAAAAATATTCAAAAATTTTAATTAAATTTGTTATCTTCATCTTCAAAATGTTATTATGCTCTTTCAAATGACATGTTGGTTTCCTTTATGTTTGAATATATTACATTATTTGGTACTTACTAGTGTACCTTCATGGGTAAATATTTAGATTAGGAGTATATTAGGATTTAAGTACTTTATTAAAGCAATGTAGTAAATGCACAAGTGTTAGAATGTACAATGATGTAAATGTGCATGTAGTCCACATATACATGAGTCATTACAATAGAATAGTGAGGTGTTATAGTAATATTAAAGATAAATAATTACATCTTATTATAAATAGGCCTTCATAGAGTAGAAGTATAGATGTTTTTTGACTGTATAGGTAGAGTAGTAGCTACAATGTAGATCTATTTTGCAAATATGGAGAGGTTGTGGCCTCCATTGGGGAGCATTGTATGTTTTTGTGAGCTTTCATATATGAGCACTGTATCAATTTTTCTAACATATTTTCATACATATTATTTATCCATTATCATAGTTATAACATTACATACTTATTTCCATACTTGTGGTTGCATTTCCTTTAAGTTTAAAGCTTCAAAACCTAATAGTTGTATCAGAGCACATGGTAGATCAATATCGGATAGTGAAAGCCACAAGAGTGATTGAGAGGATATTGTAAATCTTATTTTTGATATTTTTGAAATTTATTATTGGCTAGATTTTTTCGTAAGAGTTACAAAAAAACTTGTGAAGACTATAAATCATAATTGAATCCACTAGATTGACAATCCAACTAGTGAAGATTTTTCTATAGATTTACAGAAAAAAATATTTCTAATATTTTGTTATAGAAAATGAACTCCTAAAAGTTGATAAACTTCCTACAATATATATATAAGAATTTCACCTTTGTTACCTAAAAGTCTATGTGCTTTCCTCCAGCAAGGATTAGGTCTTTTTTGCAAAAAAATAGATATTGAAGATTTGGAGACCTAAGGAGAAAGGTCCATTGAAATATTTACGGATTGAAGACTTCAAGTTGGAGATTAAGAGGATATATAGTAGCCAAGGAATCCACATTGAAGATTATAAATATAGGAAGGATATCCTAGAAAGAAGACCCCATGGAAGGAAGGATAGACTCAAGGAAAATAGTCCTAGTGAAGATTAGAGATTGGTGATCTCCATTGAATATTGAAAACTTCACATTGAATAAGAGGTCCATAGAAGGCCCTATTGAAGAAATTCCATATTTGAAAGATCGAGCATTTATAAGGACTAACAAAAGTCCTATTGCAATATTTTAATAGTAGCATATTTAGGAGATCCAAGGAGGATATATCATTGTAAAACTTCTATAGTTGAAGATTGAAGAGATCAAGGAAGGTCTCATTGAAGTTTTAGAAGTTGCAAGATTGAAGATCTTGGAGAGGTCTCAAGGAGAAATAAGGAGACGACTTGGTGAGCCTCATTGGAAGACTTCCTAGAAGAAATTATTAGAGAAATTTACTGCCAAGAAGAAGCTTTTGATAAATAAATTAGGGTAATTATCACCATCCAAAAATAAGCCCAAAGGAGAAAATTTTGGTAAGAAAATTGTCAAATTTTAGAGTCCTTGTGGTGAAGATCTCAAGACTTTCATATTCTTGAGAAGAAGGTCTAGTTCAAAGTTAGAAATTGATAAAAAAATGAGATAGAGAAACCACAAAATCTGAAATATTTGGGAATCATCATTGAAGGGTTCGTGAGGAACATCTCAATTACAATTTGGAGGAGTTTCCTACCAAATTTTTGAGATTCAAGGACAATGTTTCAATGAATTTTGACTCCTTTACAATCTAAAATATTTTATATTCGAGGATAGTGAGATAGCAACAATTTGGGCAGTATTAGTAGCTACTAAGGATCAATTTTTTGAGGAATATCCTCAAGGATAATTTGGTCCACCAATTTATTATTTTGGGTAGCATATTAGTGGAGTGTTAAAGCTCCAAAAATGTGAGCCAAAGAGCTAGTTTTGGATAGCCTAGAAGAGTTGCAATATCATCTTAAAAAGGTAGTAATTTAGGCGTCTTAAATGACCATCATTATCATCATCCATAGAGGAGAAAGGTATGCAACAAAGGCGTAAAAGGTTCATTAGTTGAACTTTTATATTTAATTTGTTTTATCAAGTTTGTTTAATACCATTTTCAAGGTTTAAGGGTTGTATATGTAGTGTTTTATTCAAATTCTACATGTTTCAAACCTACACAAGAAGAAAATATAGAATTTAGATATATTTTGAGAGAAAGAAACATATCAAAATTCTATTGACTATTTCTAAGAAAAATAAGACTCTATATTTTTGCATTTCCTATAGTGAAAAATACAATATTGAAAGCTTGGATTTATTAGTGTAAACATAGCCAAGCAAAGGAAAATATTACCAAGGATTTGGAGGTAATATTGAATCTTGTATTACCCCACTCATCTAAGTTTACAAAAGAAGTGGAAGTCTCCATTTTGAGAAGGGAAGATAATTATTTTAAGAGCGTATGGGGACAAACATCTACATTATCCTATTATACATTCACATAGCATCCATATAGAACCATTCAAAATGAATTTAAAAGTGAAGCTTCCTCAAGTAAAGGAAGATAGTTTTGGTTTACTAGCATCCACCTGTATTGATCACCCAAATAAAGCAAATATTACTTACAAGTTGTAGATAGCAAGAAGGTGATAGAAATAGGAAGAAGAAGTATGTTTGATTGAAAATGTCTAGCATAAAAATGGTCTTTGGATAATACATAAGAAGGTACATCAAATAACCTTTGGTGAAGGTAGAACATGGTACACTTGACAATTGAAAGCCTCTAAAGAAAGCATCGTACGAGAGACTCAAAAAATTTGTACCACCAAGATAAGGAGTTACCCATTGTAAAAGGCACTATGTACATCTAGTTAAGTGTTAGAAGTAGAGCATATATCTAGTTGGCACTCTTCACAAAGGATAATCATATTTGCTAGAGGAGTATTTAGATAATCACCATTATTTATCTCCATTAGGAGAATTAGGAGAAAGAATTTAGTTGAAGTGTTGGACTACCTTTTAAACTATAACAAATGAATGTTAAGATTGCAAGGTGATGCCAAGGAGTTAAGGAAAATATCACGCCACATGGAAGAGAACATTGTATGCAAGCTATAGGTTAAGCTCCATGATATAGAGGATAATAAGAAAACACACTCAATTCATACTGATAATATTTGTTATAAAGCACTAGAGTAAAGCAAATGGTTTAATTATCAACTTTACTTGTCATAAATGTTACAGTAGAATCTCATCAAAGAAGGCAAAACATCAGTGCCACTTGGCACTATTCCTCTTTCATTATGTTATATTTCATAGAAGGTATTTTTACGATAACAAGTGTTCATTAAGCAAAGCTAATGTTTATTAAAGCATAAGCGAGTTTAAGATACACATAAAACATATAAGGAAATACAAAAAAATTTAAGAAGCAAGCACAAATAGCTAAGAAGCATAGACCAGAGTGTTACTAGCAAGGGATAACCCACTCATCCATTGGAGGCCAAAGTAAAGAGCAAAATAAAGTATTAATTTTGAGAGAGAGCAACATCAACTCAAAGAAAAGTGAAGGAAAATTTGAGGAAGCATTAAAGAGTGTAGTGACCATGCAGTATAAGGAATGAAAGACTAACTAATTCACTTGATTGGATAAGTTGAACACATTTAGAGATAGTGATATTGAACTGCACATCCACCAACATATTTAAAGTACCCAAGTTAGAAGTTAAAAGTACACTCATCCATCATAGAAGAGAGTGTATAGTAGTGAGTGGAGAGATGCAGAATCAGTGACAAAGTGTGCGTAGTTTGGGATAAAAAACAAGCTAATTGGTCTATGTAGCATATCAAGAGTTGACAAGGAGTCAACCATATTCAATTCATAGGAATTCAAGGTGATTACAACAAACTTGCAAGGAGGAGATAAGCATTGGAAGGTAAGATTTATATTGCAAGTAAACTAAGGGTGTAATCCATTTAAACTATATATCTAGGATAGTGAATACTAGGAGTAATAAGGTGTAACAAGAGATCCTAGAAATCATATTAATTGCTTTGATAAGAAAGTTATAAATAGAATATTCCATAATTTTTATTGCTTTCATTATTTATAAACTTAATCCCAAGGATTTATAATGATAGTAAAAACTAATTTGAAAATATATAATTCTTCTAAAAACTTCTAACTTGGGATATATTCCTACATCAAACTTATAGCTTAGAATCTTATAAATCTATCATTGCATAGATTCTTAGTTGAATATTATTGGTTGCATCAAATATTAGTTGAAGAAGTGAACTCACTAGTCTCATACTTAAAGGAAAGAGACATAGACAATCCAACTAAGGACATTAAAGGTTTACTCTTTGAAATTGCATTTGTAAGCTTACTACAAAAAGAGTTAAATAGTTGATTGTGAATAAGAGAAGTGAATCATATTCATAGCATATTTCACTACTAGGGAGATAAAAGGAATTCAACTTAAATAAAAATTACTAAGCTAAGCATAAGCATCAAGTTCATAACTTGAAAATATTGAAAAATATTTCCAAGATGGATTCTATAAATTAAAGAAGAATATTACTAGGGAGATATAAGAAATACTACAACAAATATTAACAATACAAGACCTAAACAAAAAAGGAATACTATTATTCTCAAATAATACAATGAACAATGATATGAACAACACCATTAAAAAGGAAAAAGCAAATGATATAAAACTTGGAATCAAGAATATACTTGCCAACACTAAGAACTTAGATCTTGTTTCAAGATTGATTTATAGTGAAGTTCCAGAAGAGAATTTTACAACCATAGAATTTTATCTTCATGCTAGGCTCATTGAATCAATTGATAATGAAAAGAAAGATATTTTAGTTCCTTTGGAATTTGGGAGCATTCTATATATGGCTCTACTTTCACTTCAAAATCATAAAGAAGAGATTGCAAAGCAAAAATAATTAATTGAACCACTCAAAGTGAAACAAATATAGATGAATCATTCTTAGATAAAATATTTCAAGAATCATACAGTATTAATACTTCAATTTCTATGGGAGACAAATTTATGGAGGGACATTTTTCGTAGGACTGCCCAAACTGTCAAACTTTTTTTGGCCATATCTCACTCATATGGACTCGGATTGAGCTGAAATTTTGAGGGTAGATGCCTCAAAAACCCTAGAATGTCTCCACAAATTTTCATATCATTTGGAGCAACACAAATCCTAGCTCATCCCTATGTGTGAACGAGATATTTGGCAAGTAGCTATGTGAGGGTTTCATCTGGGTTGAGTGCAAGAAGCTCCAGAGGTTGGTTTTTAGGGCCTTCGAGCCCTAGCGGCCAATATTTTTGTGGTTTATGCTCAATATTTTAGTAGGAAATGTTGTAGGGGATCCAATATGGGTTAGAAATTTATCTTTCAACAGATCATACTGTGAACTTGAGTGACAACAACTTCCAATTTGCTACACAAAATAAAAGTGAAAACCATACCTTTCCATGGTGTCTAGGGCAAGGATTAAAGAGATCACAAAACAAGTTTCAAGTAGTTGATCAAAAAATGGCTCATATCTCAAGTGAATCTGGTGCTAAGGTGCACCCACAAAATAATTCTACTGTGAAAACCCCTGTCAAGGGTAAGAATTTCGAAGACTCAACCCAAAAAATGAATTTTAGGGATGCCCTCCATGGTGGACAGCCTCAGCCCAATGCTAATATCAATCCTAGGGCTTCCCATAAACCTCTAAGAATGCCTAATATTGATCCCAGGAAAACGGAGTCAGGATGTCTTAAAGTAGCTGATGGAACTCCTATTGTTAAGCTTGATATGGGTAACATTCAGATTGGCATTGAAGATTTGGAAAAAAGAGGACTAATTTTTCGGTTCATGGGTTTTCGTTCGAGTCTATCTGCTTTCAAATTCTGGGCTACAAAAATCTGGAAAACTAAAGGTGAGTTACAAATCTCTATTTATCCAAATGGTTATTTTCTTGTTTTATTTGCTAATAATGAAGATAGAGAGAAAACTTTTCAAGGGGGTCCTTGGTTTTTTGGAAGGGCAGGGCTTTTCATGAAGCCCTGGCATACTAAATTTAAATCCAAAGAAGAGATGCCTTCTATAGATTCCGTGTGGGTTAGACTCTTTGGCCTCCCTATTGAATTTTGGAATCCTACTATTTTTTCTTCAATTGGAAACTCTTTAGGAACTTTTATGATGACTTTTGATTGTACTCAAAATTTTGAACATATTATTTATGCTCGGATTTGTGTTTTAATGGATTTTGACAAACCCCTACCTAAAAATATCACATTACAATTTGGGGAAGACACTTGGGAGCAAGTAGTGGACTATGAGAACATTCCTTTTCATTGTAGAATTTGCCATGAATATGGTCATTTGGCCAGTGCTTGCCCAAATAAAATTCCTGATAAAAAGAAAGAAGATATAAACTCAGCGGGTTTCCAAATACCTAAGAAGAAGAACACTAAAAAAAAATGATTTATGAAGGATCAATCAAAGTCATCTGATGTTTGAAATCCTTTCCACAAATGATGTCCCAAGTGAGGAAGAGGAAATAATGGAAACTAAAATCTTAGAAACACAATTTAAATATGAAGGGAAGAACTCAGAGACAAACCAACAAATCAAAGGTTTTCAACATAAACAAAAGGGAGAAAATTTACACAAGAAAAACAATCTTTCAAATGTCAAAACTTCAAATAATGCAGGTCCCAATATAGACTTCATTGAACCATCTAGTAAAATTTTGGTTGTGTACGAGCATTCTTCAAGGTTAGAAGCCATCTCAGATTCAATTGGAATAAGTCAAGAAAAAGGGAAAAAAAATTGAAGATGGATTCTAATCAAAAAGCAGGTCGCAAGACCAATCAATATCATATGGTAAAAGAAGGTGAAAAGCTTGTAGAGGAAGGTAATATTAATGCCCTTCCCAAATTTTTTAGCCCTGGTATTAATGAAGATCATCACTTGGAATATTAGAGGACTCAAAGGGAGTCTTTCAAAACAAAATGAAATTAGAAGAATGATTCAGATAAATCATCCACATCTTGTTTTCCTTCAAGAAACAAAGATGTCAATGGAGGATATGGACTCAATTGCCAATAAAATTTGGCCAACTAGAAAAGTGGTTTCCCTTAGTTCCCAAGGGACTTCTGGTGGCATTGCTTGTCTTTGGGACCCAAAAGAGGTAGTTATTCACCATATGGTTGGCAGTTGGGGTTTGTTGGCTATAGCTATTCAAAGTAGACATTCCAACCAAATTATGCTCTGCATTCATGTTTATGCTCCGACTTCTTTGGAGGAAAAAAGAAGATAGTGGAAGGATATTACTCATATTATCTCTCATTTTCCTGAAGCTTGGATCTTGATCGGAGGAGATTTCAATACCATCCTCTCTCTAGATGAGAAAAGGGGGGGAAATAGAAATTTGGACAAAAGCACTGACCTCATGAGTGAATATATTGCAAACCTCCATCTTGTGGATATCCAACCAGATAATTGCCTTATGACTTGGTCTAACAGAAGGCAAGGCTTAGCTTGTATAATGGAGAGATTGGATAGGTTTTTGCTCTCCGAAAATTTCTTAATCCATGGTCACATTCCTAAAGTGAAGACTCTTAATAATGTTGGTTCGGATCATTGGCCAGTCATGGTGGAAATGTGGAAAACCAATGTGAGTTTCTCTCCTTTTTGTTTTCAATTAATGTGGCTTAGAGACATTTCCTTCAGACCTCATGTGCAACAATGGTGGAAGGAAGGTAAACCTAGGCATGGGACTAAGATGTTCTGTTTTGCCAAAATATTGCAATACATTAAATCCAAAATCAAGACTTGGAACGAAAGAGTTTGGGGATGTTCATAAAAAAGAACATGAAGTTATTGCTCATCTTGAAAATTTGAATAAGAAAATCCGTTTAGATGGCCTCACAGAGAAGAGAAGTGCAGATGAAATTAAACTCACAACTCGGTTAGAGGAATGGGAAAAAAGAGAAGAAATATTATGGAAGCAAAAATCTAGAATTCAATGGCTCAAAGAAGGAGATCGAAACACAAATTTCTTCCACAAATCTCTTCTACCTCGAAGATCTCACAACTTTATTTCTTCCTTAAAATCAGATTCTGGAGATGTTGTTTATACTTGGGATGGCATGAACTCTATTGTTGTTGATTACTTTTCCAATATTTTTGCTGCTACTCCTCTTGAATCATCTTCACAACAAAATTTTCTTCAAGCAATCCCTTCTCTTATCACTTCTGAGGAGAAATCTATTTTGACGACTCCTGTTACTATCAATGAGCTTCAACAAGTAGTTTTTAAAATGCAAAAAGGGAAAACCCCAAGCCCTGATGGTTTTCCCATTGAGTTCTACCAAGAGTTCTGGGATATCCTTCATGTTGATTTATTAGAGGTGGTGGAAGAAGCCAGGAAAGCCAAAGAAATTTTGAAGGTTATCAATAAAACTTATATTACTCTTGTTCCAAAATCTCAAGAGGTTGATCATATCTCAGCTTTTAGACCTATTGCTTTATGTAATGTTCTTCTCAAAATCATTACTAAAATCATGGCAAAAAGGTTGAAGCCTCTTTTGCATAAGATTATTTACCCAGAGCAAGGGGGTTATGTGGAAGGACGTCAAATAGTAGATGAGATAGTTCTTGCTCAAGAAGCCATCCATTCCATGGATATGCAAATATCTCCTTCCATGTTCATTCGGTTAGACTTATCCAAAGCTTATGATAGAGTGGATTGGCACTTCCTTATCAAAGTTTTGAGGCAATTTTGTTTCTCTAAGGATTGGATGGATTGGATTATGGGATGTATCTCTTCAGTTTCCTACTTAGTTCTTATCAATGGTAGGCCTTCTCAGTCATTCCCAACTTCTAGAGGTATTAGGCAAGGTGACCCACTATCCCCTTATTTATTCATCATTCTTGTTGAATGCTTGGGTAGGACTATAACCAAAAAGAGGGAAAACAAAACCCTTGAGGGAGTTACCATTGCTCATGGAGCTAGACCTATCTCTCATCTTCAATTTGTGGATGACTCTACTCTTTTAGGTAAAGCTACAATTAAGGAAGCTTCTAATATTAAGCAAATCATTAGCTATTTTTCTAAGGCTACTAGGAAGTTGATCAATGAAGACAAATCTAAAGTTATTTTCTTTCACTACTCTGCTAGACAGGAATCCATGGTCTTGGATAAATTAAGATATAAGAAGACCTCCCTTCCAATCACTTATTTAGGTATTCCCATAAATATTCAAAGGCATAAAAATAAATATTGGAATTGGTTGTTGGACAAAGTCAAGAAGAAAATTGGAAAGTGGACCAACAGGTGGCTTTCTTCTGGGGGTAGAATCACCTTGGTAAAATCAGTCCTTCAAGCTATTCCTATTTATGTTTCTTCCATTTTGAATATCCCAAAGGTTTTTCTTCGAGAATTGGATCAAATCAGTCATCGTTTCCTTTGGAGTGGTACTAAGGAGAAAAGAAAATGGGCCTTGGTGAAATGGGATACTTTATGTCTTCCTAAGAGTGAAGGGGGGTTAGGATTTCGGTCTTCTATTAATAACAACAAATCTTTAGCTGCTAAATTATATTGGAGGATGTTGCATAACCCCAATGCTCTTTGGGCCAATAATCTTCGTGCTAAATATGTTGAGAACAAAAGTCCTAAAGACCTTGTTCGCTATCAACTTCCTACCAAAGGTTCTCCCATTTTAGCAGTTCTTAATACTAGTGAGGATTTGATAAAGAAAAAATTATTTTGGATCATTCATAATGGTCAACAGGTAAATTTTTGGACAGATTCTTGGGATGGTCACAAGCCTTTGATAACTTAGTTTCCCGATTGGAGGCCTTGGATGGAGGAGCTTCACCGAGCTAATTGGATAAAGGTGGCTAATTACTATGTACGGTAATTCAAAGGTTGGTAGATATTGGATCCCTATTGAGGACTAGCCTATTCAAATCCTAGAAAGGCAAAGACAAGATATCCAAGGCATCCTTCATATGAGATCCCTCTCTTGGTCCCATGAAAAAGATTGTTTTGGATGGAACAACACTACTAAGGGTGAGTATTCAATTGCTCAAGGTTATTTGACCTTATGCCATAATAATCCCAACCATTTTTTTGACATATTTTCTTGATTGTGGGCTCAAAAGCTCTGGCCTAAGGTGAGGTTCTTTAATTGGCTTTTATTGCATCGTAGGGTGCTTACTTGGTGAGCAACTTATGAAGTGTGGTTTTCATGGCCCTTTTAGATGTGAAATGTGTGAAGAGAATGTAGAAACTCTCAACCATATTTTTATTGAGTGTACTTTAGCCTCTGAGCTATGGAGGAGAATGGCCACTTTACTTGGCTTATAGTGGTCCAATTTTTTTACTTTTGAACAACTTTGGAGGGATTGGCCTAATCAAGAGGGTGTTGATCATTTTATTAGGTAGTTAGTTTGGATGGGTTCTACCATTCTTCTTTGGAATATTTGGAATGAAAGGAACAACCAAATTTTTAATCAAGATAGGAAGGATATTCACTATATTTTGCAAAAGACCATAGCCAACTTAGTTGAATCAATCCATCAACTCCTTAATCACCCCCAAAACTCCCACCAAATATGGGATCAAGTGATGCAAATATTGAATATTAAATCTTCTAAGGGAAACCAACTTAAAGGGAATGTGAGTATTAGTAAGATGGATAGGACTAGAAATTGGCAACCTCCTCCTAAGGATTTTGGAAAAGTCAATACTGATGGAGCCTCTAGAGGGAACCCTGGAAAAGCCAATGTGGGAGGAATTGGTAGACTTTCGGATGGCTCCCTGGTTTTTACTTTTGCTGAGAATTTGGGTATTCTTTCCAATAACCTTGTTGAGGGGTATGGTATCCTCACAGGCCTTCAGGAGGCTACTAAGGTTGGATGGGAAAAGGTGTTAGTTGAGTCTGACTCTCAACTTATGATTAATCTCTTGAAGACTCCTTCTAAGAATCATAAGGTGGATTGGAGAATAAAAAGAATTATTGAGAAGATTCAATTAATCAAGATGGGATTTTTGAAAGTTGATTACAATCATGTGGTCAGAGATCAAAACAAGAGTGTTGATGCTTTAGCTAATTGGGCTTTGGACAAAGGTGATCTTACTTGTTATGGCCACCCTCCTAGATGGTGGGCTTCTCAAATTAGGGAAGCTCTTCTTTCTATCATTTCTTTGGATGGCTCTAATTCTGAAGGTACCTAGTTTCTTCTTGATTTTTATTTTTTTTCTTCTCTTTGGTTCATTCAGTTTTTTTTAGTTCCCTAGCTCATTCTATTCTTTCTTTTGTTTCCTCTGTTGATTCTTGCCTTAATAGTCTTCTGGTCTAGATAGGTCATTGTTATGTTCAATTTTTTTTTCTTTTTTGTTTTTTTTGTTTAGTTTTTTAAGGTGGGTGGGTTCTTTTTTGTTTGTTTTGTTTTTGTGTTCTTTGTGTTGTTTTTTTTGTTCTTGTGTTTTTGTTGTTTTGTGTTTTTTTTTTTATGTTTTTTGTTATTGTTCTTGTGTTTTTTTCGTTCTTGTTCTTGGGTTTCTCTTTGTTTGTGTTAATTCGTGTTTTTATGTGTGAGTGTTTTCTATGTTTTTCGTTTTTGTTTATTGTCTATTGTTGGTTGTTTTTTATTATTATTATTATTTTTATTTTTATTTTTTAATTTTTTAGGTTTTGGTTGTGTTTATTTTTCATGTTTTTTTGGGTTATGTCTTTGTAGTGTTCTGTTGTTCTTGTGTTTTTCTATGTGGTTCGTGTTGTGGTTTCTTTTATCTTATTGTGCGTTTTTGGTTGTGCTTTTGTTTTTGACACACTCAAGGAGCATGTTTTTTATTTTATTTTATTATTTTTTTTGTTATTTACTTATTTATTTACTTATTTTTAAATTGGTTTTGTGTGTTTGTTTGCTCCTTGAGTATGTCAAATGTGGTAGGCCAGGTTCGAGTCCTGGGCATTTTTGGTGGAATGGATACCCCTGCCTCCTTGGGTCTTACCCGAAAGTGGCATCCCTTTTGGGATGTTTTCCACAAATAAAAAAAAATACTTGAATTTCTACTAACTCAAAAGCTTATCATGATGCATTGAGTGGTTTTTGATAAGTCTTAGTACACAACAAAAATATTAATGAAAATGACAAAGGCAAAGGAAAAATACCCTTTTAGGAATCAAGTGACAATATAACCACATATGCGAGTGTAATTTCCTTTTGAATTAGAAGTTCCCTTGTTGCATACCTTGTTGCAATATACCTCGATCGATGATGAGTATCACTTAGATAGATTGCATCAATTGGAGATGCTAAATAAAAAATGCATTCATGCCTTAGAGAATATTCAAGCCTATCATATTAGGCTGAAGTGATATTATTCCTAGAGGGTTAAAAATAATTATTTTGAGGTTGGGGATCTTGTCCTCAAAGAAAACCAAAAGAACACTAATGCTCGATCCAATCTTAAAGTCAAGCTTCAGTCCAATTGGATAAGTCCCTTTGTCATAAAGAACACATTTGGCTTAGGGGACTATCATTTAGCTTCTTTCTATGATGAATAACTTAAGGAACCAATGAACATAATACACCTAAAAAGGTATTATGCATGATCCACCATCATCATTCATCTCATATTACACTTAGCATAGATTTCATCTTGCATTTGGTTTGCTTTTTCATACGACATGACTACCTATAATAATTTGCATGGTCTAACTAATATTATATTCTATTTACATTATTTTCTTGTAATACTATTGCTTGTTCATATTTGCATGATTGCTTGATCATATAGATTTTTAGGGATTTTACAATAATGGAAAGTAATGACACCTAGTTAGGTTGTAGCTCACATGCATTGTAATCTCACTAGGGATCTAATGCTTAGAAAATTTACCAACTTTGGGTCCGCATTCATGTTTTTTTTCATCATCGCATTCATCCATCTCTTCTTCTCCTCTTCCTATCCATTTCTTGTATTTCTTGACATTAAAAATTTAGAAATGACCATAAATTCCATGGCAAGCCAAGGATAATAGTTGTCTTATTGATATACCATTTTTATTTTTATGTTTTCCTTATTCTCTCCATCAAGATAAGGATATATGTTATTATTCCCTTTTCTTGCTTTCATGTTTCTTCCTTCTTGTCTTTTTTATCCTTAAGCAGTCCTAGTGGGATAGAGTAGATACCACATGAATATAATTTATGATATTCATACATCTAGTGACTATCTTATGCACACCTCTTAACCATCAAAATTATAATATGGATACACACACACTTTTCTTTGCTTATTGATTCCTTTCTTTTATCTTCTTCTTCTTTGTTTCTTCCAATGCATTTACACACTCACATTATTTTGTTATGTTTTTATTTTACCCACTCATATGTTACACACACCACACCGCTATCAAGTAGCACTCAGTTTGGTACACCATTCACACACAACACACCCCATATGGGATCAACTTCATGTCCACACATGAGGGGTAACCTTCATATTAGTCATTTGCAAGAATAATATAGACACCCAAAAGTTGCACCTTTTCGCTTCTCACATCATCATGACCAATCAATTTGTAAAACCTTTGAAAATTGCATAAATTGGCTAAAAGCACTATTCATTCATCAAAATCACTATTCATCCTTATTAGCCCCCTTTGGCTAGCCAAGCCATTTCCTACGCTTAACCATGGGTCCTCATATGACCTTCATTCATAACTCAAGTAAGGTTGAATTCTCCACCATGGTCAAAAAGCACTTTATGGTCAAAAGTCAACATTTTTTGTCAAAGTATGCTTTATGGATAAATACTGTAGACACCAAAACAGCACCAATCCGATTACGTGACAACGAGCGCTGATCGCATTGACACAAACAGTCCCTAGGGCAGCCCCCAGAGGTTAAACAGTGGTCCTAACCACTTCCAAAAGCAGTTTTAGAGGTCAGAGGTCAATTTGGCACATTTTTGGCACCTTGCTCTCTGTTCGTCCCACCCAGGGACGAATACAAACTGTCATTCGTCCCACCCAGGGACGAATACAGAATTTGCCCTAGGGTGAGGCGAATAGAAGGTTTGACTGGCAAAAAAAGTCAAACTTCGGCAACTCCGCCAGTTAACTGAGGCTTCAGGCCATGCAATTGCGAGGAATAGATTTTATTCAAGAAGAAAGACTTCAGTAATGAGTGTCTTTATTTTAGAAACATCATGCAAGACGATTTTGTAACAGGGAGTTAGCTTTTCTCTCAAAATAGGACATGCAAACTCAAGTGGCGCCCTCGCATGCGCAATTCAAACAAGGAGACCCTAAGGTCTATAAATTGGGGAGTTTTCCCACCCAAAAGATATACAGAGAAGGAGCATTTTGAGCAACGAAGTGCTGCCCTTTTACTTACTTACGATTTGTGCTTTTACATCCATAATCTCTTAATCGAAAGGGAGGTTATTGGGTGACTTTTGGAGGCACGAATCAAGACCCAAAACCCGATTTTTCTGGCCACAATATCCTACCAATTTGTCGACAACACATCACAACAGGTTTCGGACTCATCCCAAGCGGATTGGTGTCGAAACAAAGTCTCAACCGGCGGGTGGTTTGCCTTCGGGCACCCCCTGCCTTATTGCAGGTTTATTCGTCTCACCCCGGAACGAATACCAAACTGTTGCAGGTTTATTCGTCCCACCCTAGAATGAATACGGATCTGTGTCGAATTTGGTGACTATTTCTTTTGCAGTATTTTGCTAGTTACATGATTATGCTTCTATCAAATTTTTAGTCTATTTAGATTCATTTTAATCATCGTTATATTTATCTTTTATATTCATTAACAGTACTCTTTCAGATTTGCGAGTTTCATTATCATACACAAGTGCTACTAACGATTTGTTGTTTCTTTGAACGTAGGAGGAGCAGCAAGGATTAAAGATTCATCAATACCAGCGGCGGCAACACTTTGGCCCACCCATTTCACATGTGGGCACGCGGAAGGAGGAACACTAAATCCATGATTGTAATTGAAACTATGTTAACGCTCCTACCCCCTAAAAGGGAGGAGACGTCTTTGTAACCGAATTGGAAGAGTATAAATAAAAAGGGTTGTGCTTTCTATACTTCCTTTTATCTCATTTAAATTCGTCTCTTTTCTTTCATTTCATGCATTTCACTTTATAGGACCTTAAGCGTTAACTTTGGGTTTTGAATACATCGCATTAGTTTTCCTTTCAATCTTCCGGAATCTCGTGCTTTCAATGGCGATCACGGTGGGACCTCTGTCCTCTTTTTTTTTTAGGTTAGATTTCTGATCTGAAATTGCTTGTTTTGATTACAGGTACCTATTTTTTAGTCATTAGACTGTTATTCATTTCGGTCAGCGACGATTACAGAATTGGGATTCGTCTCACCCAAGGGCGAATAGGCATTCGTCCTACCCTGGAACGAATACGGTTCTGATATTCATCTCACCCAGGGACGAATAGCGTTCTGTGCATTTTTCAGAGCAGCAAATCAGAAACATCCTTTTGGGCAGAGAAGAGGTAGGGGTTTTTAACAAGCCTCTGTCAAATTTTTGTTTTTTGTTTTCTGATTTTTAGTTTTTGTATGGCTTAGGGAAAGTTTCCTTTTTGTTTGCCTGTTTCATTTTTTTGCAAATTAAAATGAACCCCACACATCACGTGGTTACTTAAACCAAGGAGCTGGTCGTAAAACCCCAGCCCTTGAGCAAGACCAACAGTGGATTTCATCACCACGTTGGCTTGGATATTTGCATACATTACCCCGATCGCACTGTTGCTAGACGTAAATCCTGACGAAAGCTGACCAAGTGTAGCTAGGGTGATTCCTAGCGCATGAGGATAAGTCTTCTATGGTAGGTGTCATAAACAGAGTGATTCCCCTTCCGTACCGCCTATGTTCCACGTATCATCTGCTCTCACGTACCTATAGTCTCCCTCACGTAAGGGCGGGTATATAGAGAGGTTGGTATATCGGTCCGACAATGGTATATTGAAGGGGCGACCATTTTGGGAGTCATAAGAGCCTTCATAATTGCATTTAAATGGTTTTCATAAAAAGATTTCAAAAAAACAAACAACAAAACACACTAAACCAGATTTAGGGCACACTTTTAATCTTTAAAAGAGATAATCATTGCTTGTGTGTGTATGCTATTTTCTGTTTAGAGTATCAAAAAAAAAATCATAAAAAGAAAAATCCAAAAAAGAATCTCCGCATCTTTAGGTTAACATCACCATGGTGTACACCCGTAGCCAAGCCCAATCACGGGCAGAAGTTGTAGAGAATGCACCAAGGGGGACAAGTCACCTCCGATATAGCCCTAAAGACTTGGCCATCCCGCCTTGGCGGTAGGATACACAAGTTAGTCCACACCATGCAGTTACAGAACATGACTTTAGAGGCACCTCCTTGAGGGGCACTCCAACTCATGCCATCACTAGACAAGACTATAGAGGCACCTCCTTAAGGGGTACTCCCATTCAACAAAGATCCTTTCAAGAAGACAACCTACATGTAGCACTTGACCTAGATATAAGGCCTCCCTTGGAAGCTCGTTATGGGTGGCCTAGTGATGAAGTGCTTGAACAACAAAGGGTCCACAAGGAGGAACCATATGATTTTGTTACTCCTAATTTACCCCTGATTAATGTCAGACACACTAGACCATATCCAGAATATCAGGTTCTCCCGACAGGGCAAGACAATTCTGCCCGCACCTTTTATGCATATAATAGAGAATGTGAGGAAGATCACTACGTTCCTCAAGAATAGTACATAGCGCGGGAACGATGCACGTCTGCACCCGCTTTATATCCAGATCGCTCATTGAGACCAGAGCTTCAAGTCAATGCTGCTAACCTCGATAGAGGGAAGCAACATATAGGGGTCTCGGAGTACCATGATCGAGAAAGACATGTAGGGGAGGCATCTAGGCCTCCTAACCAAGAGACGGTGGAACAAAGTGACTTGGCATTTGCCAAACTAGCCGCCCGCCAAGCGCAAATCACGCGGCTTAGGCAAGACCAACAACAATTAGAACATTTGTGTCACCTTAATCAAGAGCGCATTCAGCGTCAGACAGCTGAATTGCTTCACAACAATGTGCCTGAGAAGGTCCCAGTCCCTCGCGCATAGAAATCTGAGATGTATGTGAGGCACAACCCCTTAGTGCGAGACAGGTCTCCGCGACTTCATCAAGCACTACCTCTAAGACCTCCTAGACCTGAGCGGGAGGCCACTCCCTGAAACCGTGATGGGCATCCTCCGCGGGCACCCATCAATGTTTACAGGCCTAGGCCAGACACTCCTCAAGAAGCTTATGAGGATTATGAACAAGAAGAAGAGCGGGCTGAAATGCCCTATCAAGGCAGAAGGGGTGCTACCCAGTTATCCCTCCAAAGGCCTCAAGTTCCCCACAACCCACAGCGGGAGCAAACCAAGGAGGAGGAGATTAAGTCCTCCGATGCATACAAAGTGTTGTTAGAACGCTTAGAGACTATGGAACTCAAGACTTCTGGGCCCCAAAAGCCTACTTTACGCCAACTCCGTAGTCATCCTGTGCATCCGTCAGTGCTGGCACCTCCATACCCCAAACATTTTAAGCTGCCCCAGTTGGCACTCTTTAGAGGGGAAGAAGATGCTCAAGAGCATGTGACTCGATTCTTGAGCCAATGCTTCGGTATTCAAGACAATGATGCATTGCTATTAAGAACATTTATAACCACATTCGTAGGACCTGCCTCGGATTGGTTTACCCATTTACCGAAGCATAGCATCTACAACTTGGATCAGCTAGTGGACGCGTTCCTAGAACGTTTCACTTTCAACACAAAGAAAAAGGCGTCACTAAGTGATCTAGCTAGCCTCAAGCAGTATGAGGAGGAATCTATGGTGGCATATGGGAATCGGTGGAGGACGTTGCTTTCAAAGCTATCCTACCTCCCTCCTATGTCCGACCTAACTCAAATGTTCGCAAAGAGCTATTTGCGATCGATCTCTATGCTATTGCAGCTACAACAATATGCCACTTTAGAAGAAGCTCTGGCGCAAGCTAGAATTATCGAAGAGATCAAGATACAGGATGGCAAAATTGCCAAGCCTAAGAAAAAGAATGGAATAAGAGCACTAAAATAGGGACTACGCAACAGAAACCCGTCATGGTCAATCAAGTTGCTATCAACGCCCCTAAGCCTGCCCAAGCAACACAGCCTCCAAAGGCTAATTATCAGGCAGTGCCTCCCAACAACTATGAGAGAGAAAATCAAAAATAGGACCAAAATCAGTAGCGTCACCCTAGGCGGCAATTTACACCATACACCGAGTCCAGGGACTCCTTGTTTGACCGTTTGTCAGCAAACTTGATTAATCTGCTAGAGATTCAAACAATAGATCCTAATGCGCCAAAGCCTAAGGGCTACAGAGAGGATCTTTACTGTAGGTTCCATAGAAGGAAAGGGCATGACCTTAACGCCTGTTGGAAGTTCAAAGGTTTAGTGCAAGATCTCATTGACAACAATACATTGGCAGTGGATAATCCCATAGCGCCTAACAACCAACAAATGGGCATTTTTAGAGATCCTTTGCCCGCACATGATGCACAAGCAAAACCTCTTCATGTCAATGAGGTGCAACAGAATTGCCCCATGGAAGGGTATGTGGGGATGATAAGCATCGTGACTCGAAACAAGAGATACCCAGGAGCTACCCCCACGGCAGCCACAAGAGAAGTTCCATCAACGTCACAAACTCAACCGACCCCTACACAGCTTCCCCCGCCTAGACCAGTGGCCACGATTCGAACTAGACTTACTCAAAGTCTAAGGACCACGTCGGCTAGGCTCTCCATATATGAGCTTATTCAACAATCAACGCCCCATCGGGAGGCTCTCATGGAGATCTTAAAGGCAATTGAGCTGCATCCCCATGAAGCAAATTCTTTCAACAACTTCGTGGGCCATGTGAAACAATGTACGAAACCAGTCATCACCTTTCGAGAAGATGAATTAAAATCGATGGCTGGTGATGTGGCGGATCCACCCCTGCACGTTATTGCATGGGTCAATGGGATTCCGTATAAGCGGGTGTTGGTAGACACTGGTTCGTCCAGTAACATTATTACAACCGCAGCCTTAAAACATTTGAAGTTGCCGACCTCTCACATCGTACCTTCCACTTATACTCTTCGAGCATTCAATGATGCGATATGCTCGATAGTTGGCACAATTGTCCTACCCATACAAGTGGGACAAAAGAACATTCATACATTGTGCCACATTTTAGAAGGTGAGATGGCTTACAATATCTTGTTGGGGCGACCTTGGATCCGGGACATGAAGTGTGTCCCTTCAATTGCTCATCAATGTTTAAAGTATACATTTGAAGGACAAGTGCATGTGGTCCCCGCAGATTTAGAACCTTTCAAATACTGCAATTCAATGCAACTAATGCCGCAGTCGACCCTTCCTTCAACGCATGTGGATTTTTAGTTAAATCCATCTAAAAGGGGTCCGATTACGCAAGAATCTCCATTACCAAATCAATCAAATTCCTAGGCGGGTTCATCTTCTTCATCTGGTCCTCCCACAATGATGCCACCTACGGTGGCCACACCAACGGACAAAGGAAAGAAGCCCCTGGAAGAGGAACCACCCTTAGTCTCCAACATCTCGATAGAAGAGATGCCTAATAGAATGGAAGTCGAGATGCCTAGTTCACCCCACATGGAGTGGACTCAGGGAGAACTCCCATTCGCTTCCTCTCAATCGCCAACGATTACTGTTGAGATGTCTAACACAGGCATGGGGGAGTATATAGTGCGCAATGTTGTAGCAACGCCCACACTTGAGTCTATGCAAGACATGGGAAGACCTCGACTCCCCATAGGCTCTGTGGTGCCTCTAGGCTACCCACCTAATCAGACAAACTTCATTTTTGGGGGCCTGGATAATGGCGTTGAACCTTCCCTACAAGAAGAGGAAGATGAAGAGCCCTTTGTGGAGGATGTCAATTATCTGTCTAACCCAGACTTCGCATTACGATATCTTAGCCAATGCAATTGGCATGGATATGGGTTGGGCAGGTATGAACAAGGAGTGCATGTTTTGTGCCAACCAAGATACCAAATGCCTTATGACAAGTCAGGAGTAGGGTTTAATCACCCTTTGCCCCTCGACATCTTGGTCAAAAACATGCAAGGCCTAGGGATAGGCAACAAGGATGGGTTGGCATCAGATCCATATGCCAATCCAAATACAACTTATACATTGGGGGATTATTTCCCATTACACACAACCAACCTTGTTGACCTCAACAACCCTTTCCCTTCGGTCGCAACGGGAGACAATTCCAGGACTCACCTCCACGAAGGGTATGACCAAGACCAAGCAGAGTCTTCGGATGATGAGTTGGAGTACGAGGTGTCACCTTGGGATCCTCTTGAGTCAGGAAGCAATCATTCCCACATGCTTCCCATGGATGATTATCAAGAAAGCTTCTTGACCATGTTCCCATTGAATGATCCCATTGAGCATAGATTACCTCAAGAAAATCAGGTCCCCCCGTAGAGAGCGGCACAACCTCGTTGGGACCATATTAATTTGCTCGAGCAAGATGAGCTTCCCATGTCGCAAGCAGTTATTGGAGCCAATGAAGGCCTGTGGATCTCTAACAGTGATTACGAAGATGAAACCGAGATGGCCTATCTCAACCACATGCGACAAATGCAACAGCAATATCCCTTGGACATAGATGACATGTTTGAACACTTACACATAGGTCCAAGACATAGGTGGCACCTCAACCCGGTGTAGTTATAGCAATTACTGCACCCGCCACTCCAGGTACACAGAGAGCATCTTCCGCCTGGAGACCCTATCAAACCATCAGTGCCTAGGGCAGACCCTATTTGCATGTCCATGCATAGGGCTGATCCCTTTGTGCCAGTGCCTACAGAGCCAGATCCAAAGCATCAAGAACATCCAGAATGTCAGAGTTATCACACCTACGGTAATGGAGGTTACAATCATTTCATCAACATGATCTCCATTGACTTGACCACCCCCATCCATGATCCAACCGATCCAACATGGTCATTGCATCTAGACATAGAGGCTATAGATTGGGATCATGCTGACACACCACCATCCCCATCAGAGTATTGGCCTTGCGGTGGGATGTTTCATTTCACTCCAGGACAGACTCAGGATGTCTTCCATGTTGAAGAGGAACCTGACGTTCCTAATGATGATCTTAATTCAGCAAATGATATCCATTTGATCCCAACTCCACACCAGTTGGAGGACGGATCCCACATGTCGATCGAGGCAATGACTGATGTAGACATCGGCATAGATCCAATGAATCCATGGATTCTCAAGCTAGGGGTAAGTCTCTCCCCCGAAGAGCAAGCCGATTATGTTGCCCTTCTCAAGGAGAAGAAGGAGGTTTTTGCATGGTCATACAAGGATATGCTGGGACTAGACCCACAACTAGTCACGCATAATTTAACGCTTGATCCGACAATCAAGCTAGTAAAGCAAAAACTATGCAAGATGCACCCAACAATGGCCTTAATGGTAAAAGATGAGTTACAAAAGTTGTTGGATGCACAGTTTGTCATCTGTGTGGATTATCCGCCATGGTTGTCTAACATGGTTCCCGTCAAGAAGCCCGATGGGAGGATTCGCATATGCACCGATTTTTGAGATCTTAACAAAGCGAGTCCTAAGGATGATTTTCCCTTGCCAAGCATTGATGCGTTGGTAGACGCTACAGTGGGCCATGAAATGCTTTCCCTCATGGATGGTTTCTCAAGATACAATCAGATTCGTATTAATCCTGAGGACCAACTAAAAATGGCATTCACAATGCCTTGGGGGACATTTTGTTATAAGGTCATGCCTTTTGGCCTTAAAAATGCTGGCGCCACCTACCAACGTGCCATGACGTACATCTTCCATGATTACATGCACAAAACTTTGGAAGATTACATGGATGATTTGTTGGCCAAATCTCTTTTGCACCCAGATCACCTCGGTGACTTGAGCAAGGTCCTTGATCGCCTCATTGAGCATAAAGTCAGACTAAACCCCAAGAAGTGCGTCTTTGGCGTCACCTCTAGAAAGCTCTTGGGTTTCATAGTCTCCAAACGAGGAATCGAGGTGGATCCCAACAAAGTCAAGGCAATCCTTGAAATGCTTCCCCCAACTACCATCAAGCAGCTCAAAGTCTGTAGGGAAAGGTCACGTCGATCAAACGCTTCATAGCGCAGTTATCTAACAAGTGCCGACCCATGAATAAATTATTGCACAAGGGGGTAGCATTCCATTGGGATGACGAGTGCCAATCAACCTTTGATGATATTAAATAGTACTTGGCTTCATCGCCAGTATTGGCACCACCTAGACCAGGAGTGTCATTCTACTTATACATCTCAGCTACTAAGGTGGCATTGGGCGCCATGTTGTCCCAAAAAAATGAACTTCACAAAGAACAGGCTACATACTATCTTAGCCGCACCCTGGTCGGTTATGAACTTAACTATGCATACGTTGAAAAGCTCTGCTTGGCAGTGGTGTTTGCTACCAAAAAGCTACGCCACTACATGCTTAGTAATAAGACGTATGTTGTGTCTAAGGAGAATCCATTGCGATACATGATGAGTCGTACTTATCATAGTAGCCGCATGGCAAAATGGATCATGTTGTTGATGGAGTTTGACATAGAATTCATTGGACAAAAATCCATAAAAGGTCAAGTCATCGCCGATCAACTAGCCGAGGCTCCTCTTGAAGACGATCAGCCTCTGACCTTCGAACTACCTAATGATGGGGTCTTCCATGTTTTAGAATCGCCAGATTCCGATGAGCCCGAGTCACGGTTGACATAACCCTATTCTTCGATGGTTCTAAGTGTGAGCAAGGAGGTGGTGCAGGAATTGTATTCTTCACTCCACAAGGGGCTCCAATGCCTCTGTCATTTAAATTAGACTTCCCGTGCACCAATAACAATGCAGAATACGAAGCCTTGCTCATAGGTCTTCAGACAGCAGTCACCATGAACATTAAATGATTGAACATCTTTGGTGACTCGTTGTTAATTGTCAATCAAGTTAAGGGGATATTCCAATGTAAATGCCTAGTTCTGTAGGCTTATAAAGCCCTTGTGGACAAATTCCTGGCACAACTTGAATGGTACGACATCGAGGCACTCCCTCGATCATCGAATCATTTTGCGGATACTATGGCCTCCTTGGGGTCACTAATCCCGCAAGACCTTTTCGGTGAGATGACAACCATTCAAGTCAAGACATTATCGCAACCTGCGATGGAGCGTGCAAGCTATGACCTCACGCCAAGAATCCACTTGATCCAGATTGAACCATCTTCGGATAGGTTTTCTCGAATCCAAGATTGTTTGACTCAAGCCAACTAGGGGTCCTTGTTCTCCCCTACCCCTCTTAATAGCAACACAACGCTATTTTTACAAGTTCTTTCCCGCTCAGCTTTTGCTCGGGATGAACTTCAAGAGGGATTGGCCGTTCATACCATCGAGGTTTCTGATCAGCAGGATTGGTACACACCCATAAGGGATTACCTCAAGCTAGGTACTCTCCCACTTGGATTGACACAAGCCGCAAAAATATCATTCAAACAGAAAGCGGCAAAACATGTCTTGTTAGGAGACATTTTGTATCGTCGGAGCTATGAAGGAATCCTCCTCCATTGCTTGGACCAGCAAGAGTCCGCTTGGGCGATCACCCAAGCCCACGATGGTACATGTGGTGGCCACTTCAATGGTATGGCCATCGCAAAGCGCATTCTTCGCATGGGTTATTATTGGCCATCTTTAGAGCGAGATTGTTGTGCATATGTGAAGAAGTGCGTGAAGTGTCAACATCATGCCAATTTGACACACGTACCTTCTCAAGCCTTGCAACCGATCCAATCGGCTTGGCCTTTTTCGTAGTGGGGCTTTGATCTAATCGGAAAGATCTCCCCTACGTCATCGGGTCATCACACATTTATCATTACAGCCACAGAGTATTTTACCAAGTGGGTGGAAGCAATTCCGTTAACCTCTATGACTGGACCCCGCATTGCGGAGTTTATTTTGCATAATATCATATGTCATTTTGGTATTCCATCCAAGATCCTCTCGGATAATGGGACACCCTTCAAGAACAAAGATGTGCATGCTTTGACCACAAAGTACAAAATTCAGCATAGTTTTTCAACACCCTATTATCCGTAGGCAAATGGGCAAGCAGAGGCGTCTAATAAAATGCTCATCGCCATCCTCAAAAATACTATCATAGATAATCATAAGGATTGGCACATTCAGATCCCGCTTGCCCTATGGGCTTATCGCACTAGTATTCGGATGCCCACTGGGGCAACTCCATTTTCGTTGGTGTATGGCTCCGAGGCTGTCATGCCTCTTGAGTTGGAAATCCCTTCGCTACGCATATCAATGCAAGAGTTCATCGATGATGACACTGCATGGCAGGCTCGGTTAGATCAACTTACGTTGCTTGACGAACGACGCGTCAATGCTCTCGAGCATTTGCGTATCTATCAAGAGCGACTTAAGAGAGCATACAACATGAAGGTCCACCTAAGGGAATTTTAGGTTGGAGACTTGGTCTTAAAAGAGAACCAACAGAATTCTAATTTACCATCCCATCTACGGGGACAAGTTTGCAGCAAACTGGTTAGGTCCTTATGTGATTGATAGTCGAATAGGACCTAGAACTTACCGGCTTGCCTCTCTTGAAGGAATCAAGGAGCTCGAACCCTTGAACATCATTCATTTGAGGCCATTCCACATTTAGAGAGCCATAGTCCAACCAAAAGCTCCAAGGATTCTCACAATCGCTTGGTCAACCCCAAAATGCCCCAAAGGTGTCCATACACCCTTTGGTCAACCCAAAAGCTCCAAGGATTATCACAATCACTTGGTCAACCCCAAAATGCCCCAAAGGTGTCTATAAACCCTTTGGTCAACCCAAAAGCTCCAAGGATTCCCATAATCGCTTGGTCAACCCCACAAACGCCCCAAAGGTATCCATAAACCCTTTGGTCAAACCAAAAGCTCCAAGGGTTACCATAACCGCTTGGTCACAATAAATATTCAAAAATAAACAAAAACAATAAAATCATCAAAAATAAAAAAAAAAAAAATTGCATCTTCATTCCATGCATACTCATAAAACATCAAAAATACAAAAATATAGGTTGCATTAGGCATCATATTCATACATTGCATATTTGCTGGTTATACAAGTCAAAAGCACCATAGACTGTCCTTACTTGACAATCCCATCATCTTCCACATCACATCAATTTTATCAATGCTTACATCCCGCATCACACCATCCCATTTTTTTAGCATTAGTCAGTTGTCTCCTAATGTATTTAGGGTTTTCATCATTCAGTTGTCTTTACCTTTCTAGCCAAAAATTGTACACAGTCAAACAGATTTTACATAGGAAAATTTTACTTGGGTCACACCTCGTTATGTAATATCCCTACACAAATTTACACACATAAAATAATTCCTAAGTTGTGTGAACGCAAGAGAAACCTACAAAGCAGTCTAGGGTACCATCGATGAAAGATTAGCCTATTCATCCCCCTGTGCGAATGGTTCAAGAATGCTGAGAATTGACAAAAGGACAAGCTCTTCCCCATCCATTCCTCCTAATCAATAGTGGTTTCCATCACTACCAAAAATTCAAAAATCATCATTGGTTCCTAAGGTTGTAAGGATTCGTACTACACGTCCTTGCCAAGGATGGGTAGTCATCCCCAAGGCCTAAAAGAATCAATGACCATTCCAAAAAAAAAAAAAAACCATTTCCACAAGCCATCATCACAATCACCTTTGGTCTCTCAAGTCGTAAGGATTCGTACTACACGTCCCTGCCAAGGATGGGTAGTCATCCCCAAGGCCTAAAAAGATCAATACCCTCACTTCATAATCTCCATACTACCCGTTGGTTCCCAAAGTCATAAGGATTCGTACTACACGTCCCTGCCAAGGATGGGTAGTCATCCCCAAGGCCTAAAAGGATCAATGTTATTACAAAGCTCAAAAGCCAAATCAAATAACAGTGGTTATCACTACTATTCAAAATCCTTGCTCAAAAAAAAAAAAAACAAAATAAAAATTTACAACCATCAATTTAAACATAAAACTCTGAACTTGAATCCCTGGAATTCTCAGCATTCGAAAACCATCTAGGTGATCCTCATTACAGGTTTGGTGGATAGCCTACCTGGCAATGGTGGTATCCTACCCGCATGACGATATGTCTATCACATTAGCTTTGCGTGTGAATAGACCAATGTTTGCATGTGGATGAGCTAGCTTATGGTACCCTAGATTGTCCCATGGATTAATCTTGCTAAATCCAACAACGGAGTTAGTGGAGCTAGTTAGGTGATCCTCAGTATAGGTTTGGTTGATAGCCTATCTGGCACTGGCGGTATCCTGACAAATACCACATAAACGAACTCAATTGCACACTCAAGGATGTGAAATAACTTGGTTAACCTCCAAGTTGGATTTATACCTTGTTCAAAAGTCTTGCGAGATAAATGCACAATCTTGGCTAGTTAGTTAAAATATCTGAATCTCAGAAAAGCTTAACTACATTATAACAACTGGTACATTTTATTCCATACATCATCATCAAAAAATATGCACAATACAAAAACAAAGTTTTCACATGCAAAGTTATTCCACATAGTCGTCCCATTAGTTCAGCAAGTCAGTCAAGTCTTGTACAGTCTAAGGTGTATCGACAAGTAATCAACAAATAATTTCATTCATTCCATATGCACACATCATACAAATTAGAACCATCGCATTCATACAAGCATTTGCATACCATCAATGTAAATACATGTACATAAAAACAAACCATGAAAATGTTCATAAACACCAAAAAGAGTCATCTGTATATATATCATCAAAAATGCCCATAGGCTACAAATAAACCGGTCCTCTGACCCCGCAACAACAACCAAAAACTCAAAAACCCCCAAGCCTAGGGCGTCGGCCACCATGATCACGTAGGATCGGTGCGATGGGAACTACCCCCGTGGTGTGGGTCCTATGGGACCTCTAGGGCGACTGCTGCTCGCCCTTGCATCACGCCTACTAGTGCCCCCTCATCTAGCCATCGATGACAGGATGATGCTGACTGCTCGATCTCGTTGTCTCTCATCCATCATGAAGAACCCCCTCTAGGAGGCTCAGGTAACCGCCCACCCAGGCGGATGATCTCTCCCTCCATATCCATCATTCCGATGCCACCAGCCAATCTAACTCCCATCGATCCCACTCTACCTCTCATCGATGGTAGTAAGCTACTACATCATCGCATTGTGCTAGCTGCATCCATAGTAGATCTCTCTCTCGTGTAGCATCGGTATCCCCCTCCTATCGATGGGACGTAGCCCATGCGGTCTCCCGCTCTGCCAACTGAGTCCACAAGAGATCTCTCTCCTACAAAGCCTCTCCCAGCTCCCCATCTCGCCTCCGTAGTAGCTCCTCCAATCATGCTATCTCCTGTGTCTCGCCTCCACATCCTCCACACCTGCCTGAGGCATAGGTGAATCCGGGACAGCAGCCTGCTCTAGCTCCCACTACTCCGGGACGTCCTACATCTCCGACTGGTCCAGTACCCCAAAATCCCCTCCAACATCCTCAACCTCGACCATGTCTGCATCATCACGTGGAGCACCCCAACCCTCATCTGGTACCTCTGCACCCTCATCCCCTATTGCTGCTGCCTCTGCACCACCAAGCGGCCCCTCGCCTCTCCACTATCGCAAGGTCCACCACTGCTCATACTCAGTAGTAACCCCGACGTCATCCACATCTGGGACGTCAATCATCGTATCTGAATCCTCGCCAAGTGGTGCAATGACTGGCCGATCTAGAGTCCTCTCATCCCCCCGACATCGATAGACCATGGGCTCACCAGGCATCCCATGGCGCACCCCAAACTATCGTGTGACTCGACCATATGGGAACAACTCCTACTCAGTCCCATGCCTCCCAATCAGCCATCGCTCCCTCCGTACCCATCGAAGCCACTCTCCAGCCTCAGGCCAGGCTGGACAGTCCCGATAGGGGCGCCGAACACCTCCCCAGGAGTAAGCCGAGCGAAGGCATCGACATAATGCCCTACGACACCTGCCCATCATCGACTCTGGCCCTGATCCTCCGACCTCTGCCATAATACCCCGTATCCAATCTCTCGGTCTGCCATCTCCGCTCGAGTCATCCAGGGCAGCCCCATAGGCCTCTCCACTACTATGTGCTGCCAAGCCCAACACTGCAACAAGTAGCTGCAACCGATCCCCTTCCACTTTCGACAGTGGACCTCGTACAACTCATCATAGAGTTGTGCTAGTAGCATCTATCCCCATCTCATAATCATCGAAGTGTCTCGTCGGACACTCCACCAACCAGAACACCACCTCTAGCGAGTTCCATGGGAACCTCACACTAGAAGAGTCGGGAGCGACATGTTGGAAATGAGGCTCATGAGTAATGCATGCCTCATTCCCAACACACCCCTCTCTAGCCACCATCGCACCAGTATGCCACCCAATCTGGCAGTCCATCTCTGCCCTCTCCACTGGGGTCTCCACACCCAACTCCTCCCCATGCCCAAAATAGCATATCAGTACCGTTGTCCTCCGATCCCGTGGCGTCGTCCGGATCGACAGTCCGTCTATTGGAATCCGAAGAATCCGATAGACATCCTCCAAGGTCACCGTCATCTCCCCTATTGGGAGATGGAAGGTATTAGTCCGAGGATCCCATAGATTGATCAGGGCCATCAGATAGGCCCGATCCCCGACTACTGGCTCCAGTCGAGTCACCTGCTTGAGCCCAAGGGCGTCAAGCCAGTCCTAGTCCACCAAGGTCAGCGTCGCACGTGCTTCAGTAAAAATAGTAGGCACCCGGTGTCGGCTCTTCACAACTTGCGAAAGAAAACAACACAAAAACATTAAAAACAATGAAAAAATGTACAACTCTAACATGTATATACAAATAATGCATTCAAACTGTACAGCCAAAAACAAAGCACAAAATTCAAAAATTATTTGTCAATCCTAGGGTTTCTAATCCTAACTGATAAATTCCAAAAACACAACAAAATTACAAAAATTAATTTGTCAGACCTAAGGTTTTTAACTCTAACTGATTAATTAAACCATAAAAACAATAAAAAACACACAAAAAAAATTGTACTAATAACAATAATTTTTAGGGTTTTTAAATTTAACTAATTAATAAAAACAACAAAATAACAACTAGGGTTCACGCTACGCTTTTCACTTAGTTTTACTCTACATTTTTTAACTTACAGTTTAGCTTTTGGTTTCATTCAGGTTCAACGCAGTTTTTAAGTTCTGTTCTAAACTAACTTTCTAAGTTCAGTTTTCAATTAAAATTTTGATCTGTGTTTAAACTAGGGTTAAAGTAAATTTTTAGTTACGTGTTCATTGCCTAGGGTTTTTCATTTTTAAACCATAAACAAAAAAAAAAAAAAAAACATAAGAAATAAACAAATTGCGGTTTTTCAACTGCACAAAAAAATAAAGAGGAAGGGGCACTCACTGGTGTCGCTTCGGCTCCGCCGCTCGATCCAGTGTGTGCACTCATGGTCACAAGAAAATTTTTGCAGCGCTTCGCTTCACAGAATTGACCTCCTCCTCCTCAGAGCTCCAAATTGCCCAGAAAAACAAATGCAAATGAGCCCAAAACTCAGTTTTGGCCTTTAAAAAGGCTTTTTGAGCTTGTATTCATTCCCCCCTAGGATGAGCACTCTGTTTAGCACTCATCCCACCCTAGGATGAATACTAAATAGGAATTCATCCCACCCTGGGATGAATACAGAGCAAAAATTTCAAAAACAACAAAAAATGCACAAAAATGCACCAAAAAAAGCCCTAAAAGTGTCCGATCAGAATGCTTTTGCACTAGACATTTCGGGCATGCAAAACCAATGTCGGGGTCACAAATCCTCACTATCCTACTCCCTAAGAAGGCTATCATAGCCGGAACACTCCACGAGAAGACAAATTTTTAAGAATTTCATCCCCAAATGGCATCACCAAAACGGGTCAAAACCCACCCAAAAATAGCAATAACATTGCCGAACGAAGGCGCTTTTGCGCCTGACATTATTGGCATCCAAAAAAGACATTGGGGTTACAAATTGTCACTATCCTACTCCCTAAGAAGGCTACCATAGCCGGACCACTCCACGGGAAGATGAATTTTTGTCAATTTCAGCTCCAAAATGCGTCACAAAAAGGGTTAAAACCCACCAAAAATAGGTCAAAATGTTCGAAAACTGCTTTCGCATTCAATGGTAAACAACTGAAGGCACCCTTACCTAAGTCATCTTGGGTCAAGCGACTCATCGCTTTTCTCATGTCGGTCATTCCCTCATCGATTCGTCGCTTGAGGGGGTAGTCACACTTAGTCGCCAATCAACAACAATATACCCAATCATGGAAATGACACGCATTCAAAGGATCATTGACAAAGACAATCGTGCCCCTGCTTGGGGCAGCAAACAAGCAATTATCACAAGCTGATCAAACACTTGGCATTCGTGAATCATGAACTCAAGGTTCCCATAGACAAAAGGTTGCGCCCTTTGCCTATTCATGACTGATCAATGTCCAAGTTCAAGTAATACCTCACCGAACAAGGTTAATACTTGATTTAAGTTCCTTAGCTCGTCAGAAGCAAGGATTCAAGAATGCGTGCCCTTTCCATACTTGGGGCATCAAGAGTTGGTTAGGTTACTGAGAAACCCTAATCATTAGTGCTTTGGTTATCTATTTTTGCTCGACGTTGTGCCTTGCACAGCGCTTCCCAAAAAGGGGCATCTGTAGACACCAAAACAACACCAATCCGATTACGTGACAACGAGCGCTGATCGCATTGACACAAACAGTCCCTAGGGCAGCCCCCAGAGGTTAAACAGTGGTCCTAACCACTTCCAAAAGCAGTTTTAGAGGTCAGAGGTCAATTTGGCACATTTTTGGCACCTTGCTCTCTGTTCGTCCCACCCAGGGACGAATACAAACTGTCATTCGTCCCACCCAGGGACGAATACAGAATTCGTCCCGGGGTGGGACGAATAGAAGGTTTGACTGGCAAAAAAGTCAAACTTCGGCAACTCCGCCAGTTAACTGAGGCTTCAGGCCATGCAATTGCGAGGACTAGATTTTATTCAAGAAGAAAGACTTCAGTGATGAGTGTCTTTATTTTAGAAACATCATGCAAGACGATTTTGTAACAGGGAGTTAGCTTTTCTCTCAAAATAGGACATGCAAACTCAAGTGGCGCCCTCGCATGCGCAATTCAAACAAGGAGACCCTAAGGTCTATAAATTGGGGAGTTTTCCCACCCAAAAGATATATAGAGAAGGAGCATTTTGAGCAACGAAGTGCTGCCCTTTTACTTACTTACGATTTGTGCTTTTACATCCATAATCTCTTAATCGAAAGGGAGGTTATTGGGTGACTTTTGGAGGCACGAATCAAGACCCAAAACCCAATTTTTTTGGCCACAATATCCTACCAATTTTTCGACAACACATCACAACAGGTTTCGGACTCATCCCAAGCGGATTGGTGTCGAAACAAAGTCTCAACCGGTGGGTGGTTTGCCTTCGGGCACCCCCTGCCTTATTGCAGGTTTATTCGTCTCACCCCGGAACGAATACCAAATTGTTGCAGGTTTATTCGTCCCACCCCGGAACGAATACGGATCTGTATCGAATTTGGTGACTGTTTCTTTTGCAGTATTTTGCTAGTTACATGATTATGCTTCTATCAAATTTTTAGTCTATTTAGATTCATTTTAATCATCGTTATATTTATCTTTTATATTCATTAACAGTACTCTTTCAGATTTGCGAGTTTCATTATCATACACAAGTGCTACTGACGATTTGTTGTTTCTTTGAACGCAGGAGGAGCAGCAAGGATTAAAGATTCATCAATACCAGCGGCGACAACACTTTGGCCCGCCCATTTCACATGTGGGCACGCGGAAGGAGGAACACTAAATCCATGATTGTAATTGAAACTATGTTAACGCTCCTACCCCCTAAAAGGGAGGAGACGTCTTTGTAACCGAATTGGAAGAGTATAAATAAAAAGGGTTGTGCTTTCTATACTTCCTTTTATCTCATTTAAATTCGTCTCTTTTCTTTCATTTCATGCATTTCACTTTATAGGACCTTAAGCGTTAACTTTGGGTTTTGAATACATCGCATTAGTTTTCCTTTCAATCTTTCGGAATCTCGTGCTTCCAAACACATGCTTGATTGGATCTAATATTGATTTAATCTAAGCCTTCCACCTCACCTAGTCTACTTTGACTAGCCTAGCCTTCCACCTCACCTAGTCTACTTTGACTAGCTTAGCCTTTCCACCTCACCTAGCCTAGCCTATCTTCACTTTGCCACCTCTTATCCTGATATTTCTTGATATTTGTCTCCATCACACATGTGGATTGGTGATAGATTATATCACCCAAACACATTTATGAGGTAGGACACCTCAGGGGACACCTCATTAGGGTCACCTCATAGGGACACCTCAGGCGACACCTTAGGGGGACACCTTAGGGGACACATCAATGGAAACATCACATTACACACCTCATTGGGATACCTCAGGCCCTCCCCTAACCTTGGAAAACTCTATAAATAGAGTATATTCTTCTCCATTTCTAAGGATTCTTCTACCACATATTTCATCATAGAGAAATTTCTCATCTTCCTGTCACATCATTTCCATACTTAGTGGAGATTCACCTTCTCCTACCACATCTTTCATCATGGGGGAGTTATCCTCTTCCTACCACACCACTTCCATACATAGCGGAGATTCACATTATTCCACCACTTCATTCACACTTGGAGGTATTTATCTCTTCCTCCAACACCTCTTTCATACACAATGGAGATTCAAATTCTCCTACCACATCATTCATACTTGGAGGGAGTTCTCTCTTCCTCCAACACCACTTCTATACATAGAAGATATTCATATTCTCCTACCACATATTTAATCATGGGAGAGTTCTCATATTCCTCTCAACACCACTTTGATACATAGCAAAGACTCACATTCCCCTACCACATCTTTCATCATATGGGAATTTCTCATATTCCTCTCACAATTCTTCCATACTTAGTGGTGATTCACATTCTCCTACCACTTCCACATTACTTGGGGGGAGTTCCTCTTCTTACAACACTGCTACACCATCTATGAAGGTTCATCTCCTTCCACCACATCTTCCAAAATTGGGGGATTTTTCACTCCTTCCCATACATCTTCCATATCTAATGGAGTTTCATCTCCTCCCACATCATTCTCCACATCTACGAAGGTTCATATCCTTCCACCACATCTTCCAAAATTTGGGAAGTTTTCACTCCTCATACGTCTTCTATATCTAACAGTTTCATCTCCTTCCCACTCATCTGCCACATGTCATATAATATCACATTATTCCATCATATTTCAATCAATACATCCATCACTAGGCACTTCACAAGGTATCCTTTTTCTTGAATTCACCTCTCACCCAATCCACAACACACTCATCATCTGCATGTTCCAGTATAACCACCACAAGTATTATCCCTACAACTTTTCACTCATTTCATTCATTAGGTACCAAGGAATAACCCACAAATGTCAATACTACCACTCCTCATTCCACATCAACTAGTTCTAGTGCGACATCCATATGCACTGGTACTACAATCTACATCTCATTTATCATTCGTAGGTTCTAGTACTACCACCACAAGTATTGGTTCCACAACCTACAACTCATTCCATTCATTAGATACCAAGGTAACAAACAACCAATTCTAGTACTCCAACCATAAATCCTCATTTTACATCAATTGGTTTTAGTGTGACATCCATATGAACCAGTCCTACCACTCACATCACATTCATCCATAATAGGTTCTCGTCCTACCACCATAAGTACTAATTCCACAACCTACCACTCATTCCACTCATTAGATATCAAGGAATCAACCACCAATTCCCACCCCACCACAATTCTATTCATCCATAGTAGGTTCCAGTACCACCACCATAAGTACTGGTTCCACAACCTGCAACTCATTCCATTCATTTCCAATCGCCAGAAACAACACTAGGTTAGATTTGATTTTGTGAGGAAGTTTCTTAGCCTAGTTTCAATTCCTGTCATTTCAATTCCTATTATTTATTTTCATGAGGAAGTTTCTTAGCCTAGTTTCAATTTTTGTCATTTCAATTCTTGTTATTTCAATTCTTGTTATTTCAATTCTTATCATTTGTTTTCATGAGGAAGTTTCTTAGCCTAGTTTCAATTCCTATCATTTGTTTTCATGAGGATGCATCTTAGTCTAGTCTAGTATAGACATAGCCTAGCATAGCATAGGTGTACCAAGTCACATAGTCTAGGATAGCATAGACATAGCCTAGTATAGCATAGGTGTACCAAGTCACATAGTCTAGGCTAGCATAGACATATCCTAGCATCACATTTGGGGGAGTTTCTAGGTTGAAAAGGTTGCACCCTTTGCCTCACCCTCTTAATAAATCACCAGGTTCCAAAAAGATTTTACCCTTTGCCTTGCATCTAACACAAATTATGGCCTATTTCTGTATGGTAGGTAATTTTCATCTTTGAAGAAACCCCAAACCAAAATGCCCTGAAATCCATCTCAGGCCAAACCATAAAAGGTTCACTGGTGCACCGATGAGCCTCCAAAGAGAGTAGAGAGTACACACTTGGGCGTGTGAACTCCCCAATCTACCTCAAAATTGATACTTGATACCCAGGTATTGGTTTCAAACACCCACAACCATCGACAAGGTAAGTTAGGGGAGGTTAAGAGCCTCATGTTCCTAGGGATTGCATGCCCCCATACCTAGACCAAAAATTATCTCTCTCCATGGCGTATGCAAGGTTAAATAATCCTTGTATTTTTGTGTGGTATCTAGTTAGATTTATTTCAAAACATACCTTTATTCAGTCCTACTTTCAATGCATTAGAATAGATTTGATTTTGTGAGGATGCATTCTAGCTTAGATTTTTAAGTCTTTATTTTTATAAATATGGGGCTTGACCAAGGCAAGCCCCAAAATGTTCTAACGCATAGGTATACCAATTCACATAGTCTAGGCTAGCATAGACATAGCCTAGCATCACATTTGGGGGAATTTCTCCTCCTTACCACTCATTTCTTCCAACTAGGGGATCTCTCCTCCTCACCATCCATTTGCTATGATTGGGGGACCTCTTCCCCTTGCCATCCTTCTTCTAACATTGGGGGACTTCTCCTCCTTGCACTCCATCTCCTATCATTAGGGGTATATTTTCCCATTTTCAAATCACTTTATCCTCATTTCTTACCTTCTCCATCACCTATTCCTTGCTTGAAGGGATAGATATTTTACACATATACGCTATCTTGCGCATGATCAATCATCACACACTCAATCTTGGAACTGATGTTTGTCCAAGAACTTTGCCTAAGACTATCTTTAGCCCTCATTTTCTAGGGTAGACATGTAGCAAAAGGTCTCTTCTCCACAACATTCCAATCTAATCACAATGTGGTAAGTTACATGCCATTGGATGCCGAGGGCTCATGTATGTGCACTATCATGAGTAGGACCCATCTATGGTTGACTAGCTGACCAAATCAAACCAAGCTTCAAAGCTTATCCAAGGTAAAGTTCCAAAGATATTTGTCCCTTTCAAAGTTGGGGCATCTTACACTGATCATGATTGCACGACCATATGGTGTCATACTTCTTCAATACCATCATCATGACTCATCCACTTCCATCAATTCTTCATCACTAGGGGGATTTTCCTCCCCTCATCTACTTCCTTTCATCATTAGGGGATTTCATTCCCTTTTCAATCCACTTCAATGACTGAGGGAGTTCTCCTTCTATCTCATCACATTCTTGACTAAGAGATTTCATCCTTCTTCCACAACACATCTCACCACATCCTCATATCGCTCGCATATATGGTTGAGCCTCACAATATTGGCTTTTTCCCCATGTCAAAGATTCTATAACATTAGGCATTTTCTTTTGGATTTACCCCATGCTTCTCAATGAACATCCAAACAAAGGGAAATCCATTTTTCATTGTTGGGAGATATTCTTTCTCAATGCAACCATGATGGCATCCTTCAGTGTTATCTCAAACCACACACAAACCCAACACTTCATTAAGAATCATCTTACACATGGGTTAGTATTGGCCTATACTAGAGCATGGTTGTTGCGAATACATTTCACCATACATCACATGGCAACACCATGCTAATCTTACACTTTTTATCATCTCAAGCACTCCAGTCGATTCAATCTATGTGGTCCTTTTCTCAAATGGGGTTTGCATTTTATTGATAAAATCCTCCCCACCCCATCCAGCAATACTACGGAGTATTTTACAAATTGGGTTCAAGACACCATTCTCATTCAAATGATAGGTCTTACAATCAACAAATTCATTACTTCACACATCACCTATCACTTTGACATCTCTTCCATGGTCATCTCTAATAAACAATATGCTTTTCTAGACCAAGAATGTTTGCGCACTATGTGAGCAATTCAACCAAATTTACCCATCAAACCATATGCACCATTCTTCATACAAAACCATTACAGAGTCATCACACTTAAGCTACAACTAGGGCAATAACATTTTCGAAATCTACTACCCCTAGAGCTCGAGCTTCTCATCTATTGCACATATCACTATCAAAATTTATCAATGATGATACTGCTCATCCAACAAAATCAGACCAGTTAACACTCTTGGGTGAACGTCGCATTTACATTCTTAAACAACCACGCATTTACCACGATTGCCTTTGATGTGCCTATCACAACATGGTACATCCATGAGAATTCCAAGTTAGAGATCTAGTCCTCACAAAGAACCAACAGATCACTAGCCAACCATGCCACCTTCATGATAAATTTACACCTAATTGGCTAGGCCCTTACATTGTTACACACACATTCGATTCTAGGGCATATCATCTTACCAATATTGAAGATCTTGCTGACCTTGAACCCATCAACATCATTCATCTCCAAGCATTTTATGCCTAAGAATTTTCAAGTACGGCTCACCATTCCTTGTACATACAATCGTGACTATTACGAAAATACAAAAAAAAAAAAACAAATGCAAAAACAATTGCATCACTCTATTCTACTTCTTTCTCCTTCTTCTATTCTTCATCTCCTTCCTCTTTGATCAATGTTGTATGGTCACGCTTTGAATGGCTACATACCTTTGATTTTTCCTTCTCTTATTTCTCCCTTCCCTTTCTTCTTGTTACTTGTCAATGTTGTATGGTCACGCTTTGAGTGGCTACATACCTTTGATTGGTTACATTTTCTTCTTCCTTATTTTCCTCTCTTCTTCTCTTCTTTATCTCTTTCTTCTCTTCCCCTTCCTCCATTTCACAGGCTCACTTTTCAACCTCTTCCATCATCATCCACACTCATCAATCATGTTGATGCTACCAAACATTAACACTCAATTCATTCACCAAATGCATCCATACATGCCATCACACTTCATCCATATCAATTGAGTCACTCATTTGGAGTCACAAATTTGCATTAAAACTATCCCACTTGGTTTTACTACTCGAGAACAAGTTGGTCACGCTTTAGTTTGCATTCATAGGCATTGTATCATGTCACATATTCTGCTTGTACATAAGCATTCCATCATGTCATTCACCCATGCTTTTCATGCTACTGCATTGTTCATCATCATGTTGCCATATAATTCTGCTTGTACATATGCATACATCATTTTGCATACAACACACCATTGAAGGGTTAAACATACATTTGTTAGCATGCTTGTAGTGGTGTCCAATCCTCTTCTCAAGTTACATGGCAATAGGAAGCTTTTATATTGCTCAACCATTCATAGTCAGTCCAATCAACCAACATTGAAAGCCATCAAAATCCTAAAGCATTTCAAAGCTTCCCCTGGTTGACTTGAGTTCTTTCATGGACCAATCACACATCTCACACATTAAACAAATTTTGAGTGTAGGGAGGACAACACCTTGTGTAAGCCTTGCCATAAAGTGAACGGTTTCCCCTGCTCATCCTATCATTTGATCAAAATAAACTTGAGGATTGACAAAAGGACAAGCTCAAAAGAAAAAGAAAAAGGGCAAAAAATAAAAGCAAATGCCCACAAGAGCAATACAAAAGAAAAATAAAATCAAAAGAAAAGCAAAGAAAAAGAGCACCATCAAAAAATATTGAATCCCTGAGGTCCTCAGGTCCATCATAACATCATGGGGTGATCTCCATCACCAATAATAGGCCATCAATGCCTCCCTGGTAGTGGAGTATGCCTTACAAGTGGTGACATGTCTATCACATTAGCGACCTTCTTTTGTACAGACCACTATGCACTTGTGGATGAGCTAGCTTAATCGGCTAGGTTTGCAATAGGTTAGTCCAACCTCCCTCAAAATGGATAAATGAACATCACTTTGCACACACTGGTCCATGATAGGCTTAATCTCAGTCAAGATAGTCAAGACTTCTACAAGATATTGATTGTCTACTAGATGAGTTTGATTGTTCAAACTATGGTGTTTGAACTTCTAGAAATTCTTCTAAACATCCAACAATCTTGAGAAAAAGGAATGGATAACATCATTGCTAGCTCTTCTCATAACACATGTTCTCTTCATCATATCCATACATTATCATTCATTGCATATTCAAAGAGTCCATTACATCACCTCCATAGGTACATTTCCAACTGCATTCATCACACATATTGCATGTTTGCTTGCTTCATAATAGGGTGCACAATCAGTGCGACTAGTCTATTATCTTTGAGTATTTAAACCATTTTGAGATGATCCACACTCACATATGGGTTTCCAACCCTATCACCACATACATACATATCCAGTGTACATACAACACACTTCTCGCATCCATACACATCACACTATTGTACATAATCACACGAGCTCATCATGCATCTCATTGCATAAAATGCTTTGTACATTATCAATATCATCCATCGAATATAGTGTATATACATCATGCTATACAACCATCATCATATACAAAAATGGTGGCACACTTGCCACATCCAAAAACAACAAAAAAAATTTAAAAGAAAATGAAAAACAAATGCAGGCCATTTCAGCTATGTTTTCCATTGGGAGTCTCCCCACTCCCCTCATCTCTATCAGGAGGCTTCTCAGCCTTCCTCCAAATCTTCTTCACCACTCTCTCCACACTCCACATCATGCAAATTGATCCCACAATGACACCTTCATGCTTCCATATGCCATTTTTGATAGGTTCACATAGACATGTACAAATTTTTTTGTTCGCACAACCATGTGCAAATATTTTCATTCGCACACCCATGTGTGAACCTACCATTTTGCATTCAAATTCTCACAATATGCTTGGCTATGGCCTTGTATATCCACCATTTGCAAGTCTCATCACTCTTACAATCATTTTCATCATCATCAATCGTTTCATCACCGATATTCGTCTCCTCCATCGCCAATTCATCGCTTGAGGGGGTAATCATCCAACACATCAAAAGCTACCTTGCACATGATCAAACAACAAAAAATCCAATCATGGATACAACAAATGCCTAAGAATTTTTTTGCTGAAGATTATCTCAAGTCCTCATGCTAGGACAAATACAAAAAGTGAAATTTCTCTTCTCAATCAAAACTCCAATCCAAAACAAATCAATGTTTGATAAACCTCAAAATAACTCTGACTGTAGACACATCATGGATTCCAATATTCATAGTGGCAGTCGTAAGACCACTTGTGAATGAAGCTCCTGAAAGTTCTACCCTATAGCTCCAATGGTTTGTCAAATATTGTCAAACATTGTCAAAGAGCTCATCAATCAATAAAAAGCAAAAATTAGCAAAGGCATTTGTTCCTTCCACAATTGGAACATCTCAAGTTGAT
This sequence comes from Wollemia nobilis, assembly GCA_028583015.1. Lineage (NCBI taxonomy): Eukaryota > Viridiplantae > Streptophyta > Pinopsida > Araucariales > Araucariaceae > Wollemia > Wollemia nobilis. The sequence continues at coordinate 11,589,018 of JAQPPZ010002226.1, forward strand.
CATAATACAAGGCAATCTTATACCTTCCCTCAAAAGCAATCATTACAATACTGCAAAGTGTTGTATCCTCAATCACAAACCATTTTTATCAATGCATCTCTCTCGCAATCATCCACAAGTCATCAATCACAAATTATTTGCCTTCCAATCATTCCATCAATTCATATCATCAATTTTTGTACTAAATCATGTTTTCACACAATCCAGTACAAAAAGGGGTAAAATGTAGACACCCAAAAGTTGCACATTTCCACTTCTCACATCATCACGACCAATCAATTTGCAAAACCCTTGAAAATTGCATAAATTGGCTAAAACACTATTCATTCATCAAAATCACTATTCATCATCCTTAGCTCCCTTTGGCTAGCTAAGCCCCTTCCTACGCTTAACCATGGATCCTCATGTGACCTCATTCCTAACTCAACTAAGGTTGAATTCTCCACCATGGTCAAAAAGCACTTTATGGTCAAAAGTCAACATTTTTGGTCAAAGTATGCTTTATGGCTAAACACATGCTTAATTAGATCTAATCTTGATTTAATCTAAGCCTACCACCTCACCTAGTCTACTTTGACTAGCCTAGCCTTGCCACCTCACCTAGTCTACTTTGACTAGCCTAGCCTAGCCTTGCCACCTCTCTCATCCTGATATTTCTTGATATTTATCTCCATCACACATGTGGATGGGTGAGAGATTCTCTCACCCAAACACATTTATGAGGTAGGACACCTCAGGGGACATCTATGGGAACACCTTAGGGGACACCTCTATGGACACCTCACATGGTACCACTCATGGGACACCTCATCCCCTCCCCTAACCTTGGAAAACTCTATAAATAGAGTGCCTTCTTCTCCATTTCTAAGGATCCTCCATTTACATACCCATAATATGCTGGAATTGGTCTAGGATATGCAACATCAAGCATCTACTTGGAAAGGAGCTCCAAAGAAAGCAATAGGCTACATCAGCTCCCTTGTACAGGTAAGTATCATTGTAAATACCATTATTTCAATTATGCTTTCAATTATGCATTAATTTAGTTATTTGAGTCTTTTATCTTTGTAAATATGGGGCTTGACCAAGGCAAGCCCCCAAATGCACTAATCCATTTTTGTAGTTTGTGTAGGTTTACAGGATCTACACCTCAACACCGATGGCACACGAGCAAGAAGCCCATCTACACTAAGGAATGCAAGGAAGGCTTTGGATGTAGTTTTCCATGCACTTCAAATACATCCTAATGGCTATATATTTCTCTCTGACCATCTTAGTGAGTACTACACCCATTGTGGGTACCACTTCATAGTTGATCATCTCTTGAAAGCATAACACCCTTGTAGGATAAATCCATGGCCACACATGAGGGTTAATCCCCATATTTGTCATTTATGAGCATACATCCCTATAGGGATTTGCTCCATGCTTTTCTCTTTTTCATTGATCTAATACGATCTACGTTGATTCAAACATCATACTTCAAACCTCTTCTCATTTTTTGACCTTTCTCCTTCTTCCTCTACCTCCTTTTCTTATTCTTATTTGTTCTTTTCTTCCCTCTCTTATTTTCTAAAATTGTACCTCATCCATATGGGTCATTATTTCACTATGTGCCGATGTCATGGTCCATTTTTGTTGAGCATGATTTTGGCTAGAGGTGTGTTTTCCCTTATTTTTCTCTCTTATTTACCCTTTTTCTTCTTTCTCTTCTTCCATCCATGCATTTCATACCTCAAATTTACTTCATTGCATTCATACATTTACATTTAAGTTAGTTTATTCCATAGTTATGTCGTGTTCATTCATGCATAATTAAATGTAAAATCACATAAAAATATATAAAAACATAAACACATAAACACATAAACACATAAACACACAAATTTCACAAAAGTAGCATGATATTACTTAAGGTCAAAGTAGTGAGGTATATAGGTCTTCCTGGTCGGTGTACCATAGTCTAAACTTAGCACACTCAACCCTCCCTTTGAATGCATACCACAATCAAAACTAGCATGTCACCCTGATCCTATACCTAGCTCTAGGATCCTATCTCCTCTGCTCCACTTATTAGAGGTGGTCTTGGTGAGGGCATGTTCATGTATCATGGGATCATTTATGATCTAGAATGAGAGCATATTAGTGTTTAAAGGGACATAGGTGGTGGTGCTCACTGCTCTACTAGAATTACCTAGAAGTACATTGTTTGGTAGAAGGTCACCCTATACATGACAACCTCCAGTCTCTCTCCTACCACTGTAGCTCTACCTATATTAGGTGGATCCTCTCACCCTATTGGCTACTAGTCACAATAGCCATCCCCTCTACTAAAGCTTTTTGTCACTCCTGGTCCATCCAACTCACCTCTCAGCTAAGGATATCTACCTCCACCCATGCCATTTCCTCCTCTATCTCCACTTTTCCTAAGGTACTCTAAAGCCATTAAATCCTCTTGGCCCTATCCTCTTAGAGAAGGTTCATATCCCTCTGTAGGGTCATTATATAAGCTTGTAACACCTCTATCCCTCTTCCTAGGCCATTTTGAATCATAGTCCCTCTTAGGCTAGTTGTTGCTAATGTAGAGGTATCTTTGTCTACTCTACTTAACCCTACTATGACCATCATAAGGTCAACTCCTACTACTTTTTCCTCCCTAATCCTAGTAGTGGTGGTGGATTCTACCACTATATCTAGTTAGACTCACACAAATATTTATTGTGGGCTCCCAAGCCCTACTTCTACTACTCTATGGAACATCAAGTAGCCTCTCACAATTCTAGCTGCATTCATTAACCCATAATCTAGCACCTCTTCACCATCACTAGTGAGTAGATCTTTGGGAGAATGATATCTTTATACCATATTTGGTACCTAAGATCCACTCTAATGTCATCCACCCTTGTATCCACATAGAGTGGGCCATCTAGGTCCTCCTTCAATCATATCCACACATTGATATTCCCTATGAATTATGATGGTTCCCTCTATACCTACCTATACCAATAGTCTCCTAAGTTTGGGATCTCCTAGAAGATATCAAACTATTGTTGGAATCAATCTAATCAGAAGAGATCTAGCTTCCCCTTCTTCATAGAGATCCACCTGGTCCAACTAATGCTATCTAGCTCCTTTGCATCCTCTATCCACCTAGAGTTTAGATTACATGGTCACCATATGATATTATGATCTCGTAGCTCATATATCATCCACCTCCCTAGTGGCAAGATCCCAACATACATCCTTTGGACTTGCTCATAGATCCTAGTCTATATGTATATTATTGGTCCATATGAGTTATTCAATGACCTTGAAAGTGTGTACGATCTTCGTACTACTATGTACTCCTAGTAATACACATGAAGCAAGGTCATATAGACCATCCTTGTATATCATTTATACATGAAATTATATAATATCCTATACAAATGGACCATCACATAAGGACCTCATGCAAACCATACTTTCTAGTCTTACATTATTTTCAATACCCTCATCAATACCCATGGTAGGTATCACTGACTCATGTGGCATACCAAAAATCCCACCATTATTCCACATAGCACAATCATTAAAGCATTTACCTTGTAGCACCCTATTAGCTCATCAACTAGGATCAAGCTCTATTGCACCTGGTGGATCCAACCTCTTGAAAATATCTATAGAGTGGACCATTGTCCTCATGCTCTTTAAATTACTATCCTCTTTATGGGAATACACAAGATGCTCCAAACATCCTCTAATGTGATTGCAATCTCTACTATTGGTGACTAGAAGGTCAACGATTCCAAATACCATCTCTCTAACAACATTATAAGTACCACTCAATATGCCCTAACCTAGGGCATATCCACTAGGTTATGTAGCCCCATTACCTCTAGGATGCCCCACTCTATCTATGAGAGGCCCTTTAGCTCCACCTCCAAGTATCTTGGTTGCCACTCGCAACTCTTTAGTACATCATGTTGCATCCAAAAATAGAAAAGTGAGTTTAACATGCATAGCAATAATATATCAAATTTACAAAATTAAATCTTTGATCTCTAGTCTAGTTGGCTTCCTCTCTTCTTTCTCTCTTTTCCTTAGTTTTTATTCCTTTTGTTCTCTCTACAAAATCACGTCCCTCTATTTTTAAGTGTGATTTCATATTTCTTCCTCTTTTGCTAAAATTGTACCCCTAGCTCATAGGGTATGATTTCACAAAAACATACCCCATGGTCCTATGACACAATTTCGATTATCGCAGTGGACCAACCAAAATCATGGTTGGACCCTGAAATCACATTGGGGTCACATGTGGTGATTTTGGAGAAAAATAAAAAATTACAAAAAAGGACTAAAATCTAACCTAACCTAGTCTAGAGGGAGGGTTTTATTCCTTAACCATGATTATTACCATATTACACCGATATCAGCCATCAAAATAGCTAAATAGTGTGTGGGTAACACCATTTCTCCTTTTTCTCCAAATATTTTTTCTTCTTCTTCGCATGGTGAAAATGAATTAGGATTTTTACCCTTTTAACTTTTTCTTTTTTATCTCTTTTCTCTCCTTTGTTTTTTGTTGTTTTCACTCTCTTTTCTTTTGTGTATTCCATTTCAAATTTCATTAGGAATTTTACATTTTTCCCAAAATATGAGGGTCACCCTGGCCTGAGGGGCATTAATGTCCCTAATGCCTCGATTTACATGTAAAAATATGAAAGTTTCTAGAATGACACTATTTTTACAACATCAATTTCTTCTAAAGTATCTAGACCTTTTTTATTGTTGTTCTTCATCCTTAGGTATCTACATATTTATTTTATGCATTTATTAGGCCATAAATGCATCAAAGTGGAGGTAAAATGAGGTAAAATATAGACATGGAAAATTGACCCACCAAAGTGGGTTATTTTCCATAGAACATTAGAGGGATCCTCCAACATGCACAAATGCATGTTTGGGCCTCTCTTCTCCTGCTTTCCTTCTTTTCTCCTCATTTTACTGAAATCATTGTCAACCTTTATAGGGTGTGATTTTTGTAAGTTAAGGTTTTCTCTTAGAAAACCTAGATTTTGAGACAAATTCTTTAATATTGGTCCTCCCTTAGCATTTTCCCATCCATTTTTGTTCCAAATCACTTATAAATAGAGTGTTTTGAATCTTATTTTAATAAATAGCATTATAACTAGTAAACTAAGAGGATAATCATGAATCCTTGTACAAGTTTTAAAATTTACATGCTCTCCAAGTATTTAAGTAATCTTTGGAAACTGTTTTCTAGTGTTATTTTGTTGCATTATTAATTCCCTATCTTGATTGGACAAGTTTTAGAGTCCTAAGTAAGAGTCAACCATCTTGTGGAGGACTTCATCCTTTTGTCTACCTCTTTCGCTGCCACAAGATTATTTTGTACATTATATCATTCATAAACTATTAATTGCATTCTTACTTTTTCTCATTTCACATTAATGTATTGTTGTCATTGATATCTTGTGAAATCACATCTTATATTTACAAGGCATGATTTTGGTAGAGTTGAGATCATAGATGCCCCATACAAGGCTTTATTTCTACTATATCATATTTGGGGTAAGGTTCACTCCCAAACCCTAGGGCTATATTTGTATGTTGCATTTAGGATATAATATTGTTATTTACATTCTATTTTTTTGCATTGTTCTATTTCATTGCATTTTATTTACCCATTTAAAAAAAAAGTCAACATTCACTCTTGATTTCTAAAGGTCAAATAAAATGACCTAGGGGGCTTGATTGTTGTGCCTCCAATATTTTCTACACAATGGCTTAAGTAGACCCCCTAACACTGATTATATTATCTAGGGTTTTTGTAAAGTTATTTTTGTAGGCTGAAGCTATCAAAATTTTTTGGATGTAAGATAAAGCTTGGATCAAACATCGATTCAAGTGATCTAGTAGATATCTAGATTATTTGTTGATTTATTTTGTTCATTTCTATTCAAACCTAGTATATAAATAAAAGTAAAAGCATGTGATCACATTTAGTTTAGATATTCAAAAGAATAATAGTATATAGTGTGTATCTAGGGTTTAGTCTTGTTTGTGCATTTTAATTGTGCCCTTGCTCAAAGAAAAGGAATTTTATTTCTTACAACTTAGAGTTAGAGATAATTTAATCAAAGAATTATACTAGGGTTATAAATTATTTCCTTACATATTGTGTGTCTTGCATCACTCTTTTATTTACATAGTTTAGTTTATAAAGGCCAGACATAGGTGACTGCTTAATTGAATACATTAAACATTTACATCTTAGACTTGTAATGAGTCCTAAAACCATTCCTAGTGAACCCTTTTCTATGTCCTTGAGTGTAGATAATATAATATCCACCACGATCACCTTGGCTCCCAATTGATCCAGTCGAGAATCGTATGCAATACATAGTTTTTGACCTCTACAATAGGGATAGATGTAGGTTATGATCCCAAGTGGGGTATACCTTCACAATATAAAATTAGATAAAAGAAAATGGTTAGGGATGCAACTAATGGAATATAATTGACCCTTAATTTAAGCAATAAGGAACACCTGATCAAATCTAAAAAATGAATATCATTTCCTCGAATATCAAAAATATCAATACCCCATACAAACACTACCTAATGTTATCACTAAGGAAAGACTTGAATCCATAAATTATTCTTCTACAAGAAGCCAAATTTAAGGAGGTAAAAAAAGAGAAAATAAGAAGATATATCTGGAAGGAGGCTAGTTTTATTGTCAGTCCTATGACTGGAACATTAGGTGGATTTTTGTGCATGTGGAATCACAATAATATGGAGGGGAGAGTAATATCTACCTCAGATAGACTGACTAATGTGTTTTTCTATTGCAATAAAACTAAGATAAGTTGGGTGTTGACTAACATTTATGCCCTAAATACTAGTATAGGAAGAAGACAACTATGGATATAATTAAGCATGATCATAGTGCCTATGCATAGAGAAGAAAATATTAGTAAGGAATAACATGTAGATCCTAGACTGGTTAATATTTCTCAATCTTAGTGGTAAAATATTGGAGGGACATTCTAAAATTAGATTTTTAACTTCTCAATGGTTACTCATTTAGTGTGTTTACTAAGTAATGGTATTTTTTTAAGGTTACATGTTTTGTATCTAATTTAGTAGCCTTAGTTTTAATTTAGTTGGACTAGTATTAGGATATTAATGTTTGATATTTCTGTCTATTTGTAAAAGGTTTGGGGTCCTTTCGAAAACCCCTTTGCAACCTTAATAAAAAATACTTCATTTTTTCTAAGTCAATCAATGAGGCTATTTATGTATAGTAATAGTCAATGTTGTTAAATGGAGTTAAAGTGTTACCTTCTTCTACTCCCTCTTCATTATTTATGTTTATTTTATTTTTATTTTTATCAAGTAATGAACTAATTGTTGTAGTTTTGATGGTCATAGTTATTATAATGAACAATTTTATATTTTTTTTGCATTTTTAACAACCAAGAAAACTAAATAACATAAAAAAACAACTCTAAAAAACTAAGTATTAGTAAAGAATAAAATTATCCTTTAAGGTTTTCTTCTAAATGATCAAGTTTAGGTCAAGAAAATAAGCTAATAGTACCTAAGATAAATCTCACTCTAAATGTGGTATTTTACTTATGGAGACAATTGTCATAGGTGGTTATCAAGAATTTATTTTTATATTTTATAATTCATTATAAAAGCAAGATAAAATATTGAAACGTCATCTATTAACGACTAAGACGTATGCCACTTTTAAATTTGAGTTAGGAAAAGGTAAGGTGTCCATAATTGTAATGAAAAAAATGTATGAATCTTCATGAAATATTTTGGATATTGGATTCCAATTAAAATAATTGCATATGTTTAAATTTGTATTCTTTATTTAATACACATAAAATTTATATACAAACCATGTTACTTGTTTGTATCTATTAACTTAAATATTTTAATTTTGAAGTTTAGTTCATATAGTTCACATTCTTATGTGATAAAGAACAAAGTGCTTTTAGTGATGTCACCTAGGTCAAGCAATATCACTTAGGATGCTTATGAACTTTAATCAATCTCCTTGTGTTCTAAATTTTAAATAGATTTTATAAAGAACTTGACAAGGGCTGCTTGGTCTCATGTGATTTAAGCACCAACTAAATGGAACTGGATGAAAATGAATAGTATATTATTTTAACCTCATTCAATTCATGAAAAAAAAAAAATTGTGTCTTGGGATCCATAGAGTAACTACATTTAAAGGTGCATAACATTGGTGATGGTATGGAGAAATGTCTAAGGGCCTTAAAAAATATTATTGTATTATATGAGGATATAATATTTGAAAAATTATTCAAAAATAAAAATAAAATAAAAATAAAAAACATAATTTTTAGTGGTTGAATACTAATCTATAGTGATAGTGACAAATATTCATTATGAAAACTTGTAAATTTGTTTTTTTTTTTTTTCTACTATTTCTATCATATTGAGAGATAAATTATCTTCATTTCACTATAGTATTAATGAATTATTTAATTGATCAATAGGTTATTGTATAAATGAAATGTGAAATAAATAATCTAGAAGGATCAATCATTGACCAAAATAAATCTTCATAAATAAAACCATATGAAGAGCATTTGTTTTTATATTTTTGGTAATGTGTTCTACACAAATATAAATATTGATTCTCTTTTTTCATATATTTATTTATCTTGTATTGCAGTTGTGTTCATGTTTTCACTTTATGTTATTATGATGCAGGAGCATCCGGAGGTGGCAGAGCAATCTTGCATCATCCCAAAAATATTTTTTTCTCTAAGTGCTGGTGGGGGAATAAGTCGTCACGATATCGTGACACTTTTGGAGCATAGGCACCAAGGGGCAAAGTCGTCGCGATATCGCGACACTTTTGGAGCATAGGCACCAAGGGGCAAAGTCGTCGCTATATCGTGACACTTTTGGAGCATAGGCGCCAAGGGGCAAAGTCGTCGCGATATCGTGACACTTTTGGAGCATAGGCACCAAGGGGCAAAGTCGTCGTGAAATCGTGACACTTTTGGAGCATAGGCGCCAAGGGGCAAAGTCGTTGCGAAATCGTGACACATTTTGAAAAATAGGCGCCAAGGGGAAGGCTGTCGCGAAATCATGACACATTTTGAAAAGAAGCACCAAGGGGAGCAGCTATCGCGAAATCGTGACACATGTTGAAGAGAAGCACCAAGGGGAGAAACTATCGTGAAATCGTGACATAGGTTGAAAAGAAGCGCCAAGGGGAGCAGCTGTTGCGAAATCATGACATATTTTTAAAAGAAGTGCCAAGGGGAGCAACTGTCGTGAAATCACGACACAGGTTGAACATAAGCGCCAAGGGGAGCAGCTATCGTGAAATCATGACACATTTTGAAAAGAAGTGCCAAGGGGAGCAGCTATCGTGAAATCGTGACACATTTTGAAAGATAGGTGTCTGTAGAGCACTCCGCCATTCCATGCCATGATGATTCGAGGCACCTGGCAGCAATATGCAGGCAGCGACAGAACATTCGTGTGGGCGGTTACAAACAAACTCTGCAGTCTGTGTAATGATGTCCGAAGGGGGTCGGGTCCGATATAAGAAGCGGCTCATGCATTGTAAAGGGGTTGGCCATTTTATAACTTCTGTAATTCGGATTTTAAGAACATTGAATGAAATTCTCCTGGTTTTTTTGCGTGTAATCTCAGTCCTGCGTCAAGTGGTATCAGAGCCAGAAGGTTCTGAGTGCGCGAATAGATCATCGGTCGTGAGGCAGTTTGCGCCAGGACTTGTGGTTGGGGTTTGTGAGGAAGTGAGCAGGATGCCTCCGTGAAGGAACCGTGGTGGTGCGAGGAATAGGGGAGCAGAGGTCGATCTCAGAGCCTTGCAGAGGCAAGTGCAAGCCCTGCAGGAGGAATTGAGAAGAGGAGTTGAGCCAAGAAGAGAGGACCACAGTGAAGATGAAGTTTGGGAAGACGAGGGTCCATCTGATGAGGAAGAAGCATTGGATCCAGTAGAAGCTAGGCTGTATAGGGCCATATCCCAGATCGGGAAGAAGTCGAAGTTTGACGTCTCCACCTATTCTGGGAATCTCAATCCCGAGGAGTTGATAGATTGGATCAACGACATGGAGGAATATTTCGAGTATGAGGAGATCTCAGATCCAAATCGGATCAGGTTCACAAAAACAAAGTTGAAGGGACATGCTAGCATCTGGTGGAAAGGAGTACAGCTGGAGAGGAACAGGAGGGGAAAAGAAAAGATCACCAGGTGGGATCGGATGGTTGAGAAATTGAAGAGGCAATTCATCCCCGTCGACTATGAGTTGGATCTGTTGAGGAGGATGCAGAGTCTAAGGCAGGCGAGTAAATCTGTCAAGGAGTACACGGAGGAGTTCTACCAGATCTCGATTAGAACCGGCCATTCTGAGGCAAATAAGGAGAAGGTCGCCCGCTACATCAATGGATTAAGAACCACTATTCAAGAAGAGCTGAGTCTGGTTCGGATGAGCACGGTTGAGGATGCGTACCAGTTTGCCTTAAAAGTGGAAGGGAAACTGAATAGGAGGTTTGAAGGTAAGCAGAGAGGAAAGGATCGTGGTGGAAGAGCTGGTGGAAGGACCAGTGGAGGAAGATACAGAGATCTAGGGAAGACTGGTGAAGCAAGCAGTAGCCAGAACTAGAAAGAAGAGAAAGAGGAGAATACCCAACGCCCACGCAATCAGAACAACAACTACCCGAGAGGAAGAGGTAGGCCTGGGCGTGGGTATGGGAGAGGTGTATTTCGTGGAACCTGCTTCAATTGCGGGGAGGAAGGACATCGGGCATACAACTGTCCACAGTGCCAAGAAAGGCCAAATCGAAGACCTGAGGGTCAGGCCAGAGCTACTGTAGCAGACGAAGGTGTCGAATCTGAGCACTCTGAGGAGGCAGAACGAGGGGAAGCGATGGTCATCAGGAGAGTCTTGTTGAATGAGGAAAAGAAGGCAGACCAGAGGAACAACCTATTTCGCACAAGATGCAAGTGCTCAGGCAAGGTCTGTAACATCATTATCGACAATGGTAGCACTGATAACTTGGTCTCTGAGGAGATGGTTGCCAAGTTGTAGTTGGAGAGAAGAAGACACCCGCATCCATATCGGATTGCGTGGTTACAAAAGGACCATAGGGTGCTGGTCAGTGAGCAATGCCTGGTGAAGTTTAACATTGGGACTTACCGTGATGAGGTCCTGTGTGACATCCTGCCTATGGATGCATGTCACATGTTGCTTGGGAGACCATGGCAGTTTGATCGGAGTGCAGTACATGATGGTCGAGCCAATACGTATTCCTTGTCGAAGGATGGAGTTCGCCATAAGTTGAAACCCCTGAAGGAGGCGGACGAGAAGGTATGTAGCAGTGCTCGAGTCTGTCTAGTTGATGGAAGAAGATTTTTAGATGGCCTGAAGCCAGATCATATGTGCTATGCAATAATCCCTAGGGTTAGGGAAGAAGAATGCAAGGAGACCCCAGTGGAAGTCATGGGTCTGTTAGAGGAATTTCCAGATATCATTTTTGATAATGTTCCTGAGGGTTTACCACCTGTAAGGAAGATCAGTCACCACATAGACTTGGTGCCAGGGTCTAGCTTGCCCAATAAGGCCGCACACAGAATGACTCCTATGGAAACTGAGGAGCTGAATAGACAAGTTCAAGAGCTGCTAAAGAAGGGGTTGATTAGGGAGAGTCTTAGCCCGTGTGCAGTACCTACAGTACTAGCACCCAAGAAGGATGGAGAGTGGAGAATGTGCACAGACTCTCGGGCAATTAACAAGATCACTATAAAATACCGATTCCCATTGCCAAGGATGGATGATATCATGGACTGTTTGAGTGGAGCTGAGTACTTCACGAAGATTGATCTGAAGAGTGGCTATCATCAGATCCGTATCAGAGAAGGGGATGAGTGGAAGACAACCTTCAAAACCAGAGAGGGTTTGTATGAGTGGTTGGTCATGCCATTTGGGCTAACCAATGCACCGAGTACATTCATGCGGCTGATGAATGAAGTCTTGAAGGAATTTTTAGGCAAATTTGTTATTGTCTACTTGGATGATATCTTGATATTTAGCAGAACCCTGGAGGAACACCTGATGCACATCAGGAGGGTTTTTGAGAAGCTGCGGGAGGAGCAGTTGCTGATAAATCTGAAGAAGTGTAACTTCGTAAAGAGGGAGTTAGTATACCTGGGATTTGTCATCTCAGCAGACGGTCTAAAAATGGACCCAGAAAAGGTGAGGGCTATCATAGAATGGCCTGCTCCAAGAAGCGTGACTGAGGTAAGATCGTTTCATGGTCTAGCCAGTTTTTACAGAAAGTTCATTAGAAATTTTAGCAGTATTTGCGCGTCCCTTACGGAGACAATGAGGGGAAACAAGAAGGAATTTAAGTGGACAACCGGAGCAGACAAAAGCTTTGCTATGTTGAAGAAGAAGGTCACAGAGCAACCTGTCTTAGCACTTCCAGATTTCAATAAGGTATTTCAGGTAGACTGTGATGCTAGTGGTAGTGCCATAGGGGTTGTATTGAGTCAAGAGGGTAAGCCTGTCGCTTATTTTAGTGAGAAACTCAATGATGCCAGGAAGAAGTATTCGGTGTATGATCGGGAGTTCTATGCCATAGTTCAGGCTCCGAAGAAATGGAGGCATTATTTGTTGCCAAAGGAGTTTGTTACGTATACTGATCATCAGGCACTACAGTATATTAACAGTCAAGGGAAGTTAAATCAGAGGCACCTGAAATGGGTTGAGTTCCTGCAGAGCTATACCTTTGTGTTGAAGCATCGGAGCGGAAGGTCCAATAGAGTGGTGGATGCCTTAAGTAGGAGGCAATGTTTATTGATGGAAATGAAGGTGGAAGTTGTAGGGTTTGCTGAGCTTAAGGGTTTGTACCCTGCAGATCTCGACTTCGCAGAAGCTTGGAAGGCCTGCACTGCGCCTGTTACTTTGGACAGGACTAAGTGGCTAAACTTTCTGATCCAAGATGGAATGTTGTTCAGGGGAAACCAATTATGCATTCCGAGGAGTTCAATGAGGGAGAATCTGATCAAGGAAAAGCACAGTGGAGGTTTGGCTGGACACTTTGGTCGAGACAAGACCATTTCCCTTGTTAATGAAAACTACTACTGGCTGCAGTTGCAACAGGATGTGACAAAATTTGTGCAAAGTTGCAGGATATGCCAGATGGCAAAAGGTGTGAGGCAACATACTGGTTTATATCAACCACTACCTATACCCGAAAGGCCATGGGAGGATATTAGTATGGATTTTGTTCTTGGTTTACCCAGGACGCAGAGGGGAAACGACTCCATACTTGTGGTGGTGGACAGGTTTTCGAAAATGGCTCATTTTATCCCCTGTCAGAAGACTAGTGATGCGGTCCATGTGGCAGGTTTATTTTTCAAGGAAGTGGTACGACTTCATGGGCTGCCAAAGAGTATTGTGTCGGACAGGGATTCCAAGTTTGTGGGGTATTTTTGGAGAACCCTTTGGAAGAAGTTGAAGACGGATTTAAAATTTAGTTCTGCATACCACCCACAGACGGATGGCCAAACAGAGGTGGTAAATAGAAGTTTGGGCAATCTATTACGATGCCTGGTCGGAGACAAGCCCAAGGGATGGGATTTAGTTTTGCCGTAGGCAGAATTCGCTTACAACAACTCTGTCAACAGGAGTACCAATAAATCGCCATTCCAGATAATTTATGGGAGCAGCCCAAGAAACGCTTCTGAGTTGAGAAGGATGGATACAAGAGAAAAATGCAGTGCTGAGGCCGAAGACTTTGCTGAACACCTGAAAGGCTTGCATGAGGAGGTGACAAGGCACATCACTAAGATGAATACTCAGTATAAGACCAGGGCAGACCAGAAGCACCGGGCTAAGGAGTTTGAAGTAGGAGATGCCGTCATGGTCCATCTAAGAAAGGAAAGGTTTCCCGCCAAGACCTATAACAAGCTGAAGATGAAGAAGTTTGGGCCATGCAGAATCATTGGAAAATGGGATTCGGGTAATGCATACGAGGTGGAGTTGCCGAGTGAACTTAACATCTCACCAGTTTTTAACATTTCGGATTTGGTCGAGTATCATGAAGGAGATAGCAGTGCAACACCAAGCCCGGATTTGTGGAGCATTCCAGCAGCCACCCCAGTCGCAGACGAGATAGAAGAAGTCCTTGATACGCGTGAGGGCCGAAGTACTCGGAATAGGTGCTATTCTGAATATTTGATCAAGTGGAAGGGCAGACCCGTAGAAGATGCGACTTGGTTGTCGAAGGCAGAGGTTGACCGCCTGGGTCTACCTCCCATAGAACAGAAGTGAAGGTCACTTCTCAATTCACCCTGGGTGTCTGATGCAGGAGCATCCGGAGGTGGCAGAGCAATCTTGCATCATCCCAAAAATATTTTTTTCTCTAAGTGCTGGCGGGGGAATAAGCTGTCGTGATATCGCGACACTTTTGGAGCATAGGCGCCAAGGGGCAAAGTCGTCGCGATATCGTGACACTTTTGGAGCATAGGCGCCAAGGGGCAAAGTCGTCGCGATATCGTGACACTTTTGGAGAATAGGCGCCAAGGGGAAAAGTCATCGCGATATCGTGACACTTTTGGAGCATAGGTGCCAAGGGGAAAGTCATCATGAAATCGTGACACATTTTGAAAAGAAGCACCAAGGGGAAGCTATCGTGAAATCGTGACACATTTTGAAAAGAAGCACCAAGGGAGAGCAGCTATCACGAAATCATGACACATTTTGAAAAAGCGCCAAGGCCACATTTTGAAAAGAAGCGCCAAGGGGAGCAGCTATCATGAAATCATGACACATTTTGAAAAGAAGCGCCAAGGGGAGCAGCTGTCGCGAAATCGTGACACATTTTGAAAAGAAGCGCCAAGGGGAGCAGCTGTCATGAAATCGTGACACATTTTGAAAAGAAGCGCCAAGGAACTGTCATGAAATCGTGACACATTTTGAAAAGAAGCACCAAGGGGAGCAGCTGTCACGAAATCGTGACACATTTTGAAAAGAAGAGCCAAGGGGAGCAACTGTCGTGAAATCGTGACCCGAAGGCAGAAGACAAGTGCGAAAGGCAAAGACGTCGCGATTTCGTGATGTGTCATGAAATCGTGACCCGAAGGCAGAAGACAAGTGCGGAAGGCAAAGACGTCGCGATTTCGTGACATGTCACGAAATCGTGGCCCGAAGGAGGGAATAGAGGCCGAGCACCAAAACATCACGATATCGTGACCCGAAGAGGAGAGAGAGAGCAAGGAAGCGGAAATGTCACGATATCGTGATAGGTCGTTCACGACTCCACACGGGCAGGCGGCTGTAGAGGTCGTTGCAGAAGGGCACGTGGCAGCAAAATACAGGTGTCTACAGAGCACTCCGCCATTCCATGCCATGATGATTCGAGGCACCTGGCAGCAATATGCAGGCGACGATAGAACATTCGTGTGGGCGGTTACAAACAAACTCCGCAGTCTGTGTAATGATGTCCGAAGGGGGTCGGGTCCGATATAAGAAGCGGCTCATGCATTGTAAAGGGGTTGGCCATTTTATAACTTCTATAATTCAGATTTTAAGAAGATTGAATGAAATTCTCTTGGTTTTTCTGCATGTAATATCAGTCCTGCATCATATTCCAACATACTTGTATCATAGTAATATCTATTCTTGGGCACATTTACATTATAATCATGTATGTTGTTAAGTGTAGGTTGTGTTAGACATTTATGTTATAATTTCTATTTATAGTGTGCTTATGCTTGTTTCTCTCCATGTTCTCAATTGTCTAGGAATGGTGAATATAAGCACAATATCATATATTTCAAATATAGAATTGTCATTTCTTATCTAAAATTTTTTTATTTGATAACAATATTGGTATACCAAAAATTTTCCTATAGAGTATAATTTGTTTGGTTGTTCAAGAGAGATATTATCCTAACAAATGTGGACGCCCAAATCATTTGATGGTATCCACTATATCATTCATGAGTTTTACTATATTTTTAGCTTTGTGTTATATTTTATTTAGAGTGTGCATGATAATATATTGTTATGTGGAATAGGAGAAAAGATACCCTCAAGGTCAATTATAAAAATATATAAAACTACAAGAATAGGACTAACATTGAAGAATAAGTAAGAGTCTTGATGATGATAAAGAAAAATGTATATGATGAAAATTATTCAGTTTGGTGTTCTATTTTTCAACTCCACTATTGGCACTTCAACTAAAATTTAAAATTTGAAAGCATACAAGATGAATGTTGATTAGATTTTATAGTTAATAAATAGTATTGTGTCTAACAAAAGTAAACCTATTATTAAATATTTGGTCTTGTGTTCTCGGGAATAGGTTATACTATTTGTTTTATATATATATATATATATATATATATATATATATATATATATATATATATATATATATATATATATAGATAGATAGATAGATAGATAGATAGATAGATATTAATATATATTATGGTGTATCTATATAGGTAATATTTGATACGTGATTGTGTTAAAATTAAAAAAAAATTATGTTATGGCATTTGATGTTACCTTTGAATGTTAGAGATGGTCTAATATCATTGTCTAGTATTGTATTTATGTATGTCACTTAAACATTTAATAAATCCATGTGATGTGATGAATAAATGTGTATTTTTTTTATCTTTGTAAGTGATAATAATATTTTTTTATATAAAGGAATAGGTAGAAATCCATTTGAAGTTATATTTCCAAGGGAACTAAATATTCAACTAGTGCATGCTAAAACGTATGCCATGTTATCACATGTGGTAGAAAAAATTTGATTGAAGCTTACATTATAATGTATTGTAAAAATTTGTTAAAAGGTGGAGGGTATAGTTAAAAGTAGTGTTTGGTGTAAACTACCTCTATGACAAGATAAACATGGTTAGTCTTTTGTTAGAATTTTTTAAATTTCTATAGATTGAATAATGTTCAAAAGTCTATGTCTATTATGGAAAGTGATTGCACATTAATAGCTATGGTTTGATGAAATTATATGTTATAAGGTTATTGATAAGGTCAAAAGTTTGTGTACAATGTGTTATATCAATGTGTTAGAAGGTTTACTTGGTGTTGCTTGTTTACATCCCATATTTAGTCAAAATCAAGGTTATTCATAAGGATTTCACCTTGAAATGTATTTGCAAAATGAGGTACGTCATTTTCAAAGTCCAAGTAAATAGTGTCTAAAATCATGTAAAATACATGGTGAATTATCTTTTTTCCACCAAAAAATATAAAAATGTATCAAATAATTTTTAAAATCCTATTATTGCTCATCTATCATCTATTCTTGTGATAAGGCCTAGCCTTTATATAGGGCTTGGTATCAACGATTACAAAAACAATATTTACCTGATCCATAATTTTAGGTTTCCATGATCTTGAATGCTTTAAGGTTTTTTGCACATTACCCTTACTATATCTCTACTTGCTTTTTCTCAAGTATCACACTTTAGCAACTTTAGAGCTTATTTTTAAGGTATTTTGATAGTTTTTTTTGAGGATTTTATCAAGTGAAAAAACTAATTTAATATTAGTTTAAAGCATAGAACTCATTGATCTAGGTGGTTTTATAAAAAATAAACAAAACTCTATATCAAAAGTTACATATTATATAAAAGGTTCCTTACTCAAAAAGTAAAAATAAAAATCCTTGATTTTCCTTTTTACAATGGCTTTTAAGCATGATCCTCTTCTTCCCTTATAATACCATTCTTTCATTTTGATACTAGTTGGGGTTATACATAATGGTAAATCATTGTTTATTTGTGAATGTTAGGGCTTCCAAAATTTGAAATTGGTAAATATGGGAACCATGGAATCTGCCCATTTGCTCAAAATTTCTAGGAGCATTTTTTTTGGTCAGTTCACCTCGCTTTGATAATAATTTCATTATTAAATTTTAAATTTCCAAAACTCATACGAAAATGATGGATTTTTTCACCTTGAATTAATAATTAATTTTATTTATCCCATAAAATTCACCTCTTATACCATGAGTATATATACCTAACATCTATAATATTGATTTTTTTAAAAATGACCTGTTGTAGCGAAAAAATACTATAGTAAAAAATGACCTATAGCAACAAAAAACAATATGTAGCAACAAACTATGATAGAAAAAAATAAAATATCAGTGAAAGGTAGAATAGATAATTGGTAACAAAGAAAAAAAAATTATTAGTATTAGAAAACACATCAAAGACTATCAACAGTAGAATGCATAATAGATACATATGTAGCATTTATATTATTGATTAACATCTATATTGGTCAGAAGAATTTGCTATGCTATCGATTGATAATATATCCTATATTGTTGGTCAACAACATATTTTATTGATTGACAATAAAAGAAATGCTATCGATCGACAATGTTGATGTAGTTGATTGGTATCTTTATCGATCGATAACATCTCCTCTATTGTTACTCAATAGTATATGCTATTGATCGACAACAAAGGAGATGTTGTCAACTAACAATAGAGGAGTGTTGTTGATCAATAATATATCATCTATTGTTGTTAAGAAAAATACTATCAACAAATAATAGAGGATATGGTATTAATTGACATCTCCTTTGTTATAGATCGATAATAAATATTGGTGATCGATAATAGATGGGATGTTGTCAATCAAAAACGTCTATTTTTTATTTATAGGAAATGATATATTATCGATTTATAACATCTCCTCTACTATTTATCAATATCAAATATTTTTGATCGATATCAAAGAATATGTTATTGACCAACAACATCTTCTCTACTATCGATCAATAGCAGGTATAGATTGACAACACTTTTACTTTAATTTTTTTTTACTTTTGAAGGAGAGAACCTTCTAGAAGGCATAAATTTTGATCCAGATCTCTATTTTTAGTTTTTTTTTAAATGACCCAAACAAAAAAACCCTTGGAATACCTCCAAAATGAGCTCTAAAGTTGTTGAAGTATGATACTAGAGAAAAAGCAAGTAGATATCTAGTAAGGGTAATGTGTAGAAACCCTTAAAGGATGCTAGATATTGATAATATAATATAATAGATATGGTAAATATTGTTATCATATCATAAGAATATATGAAAAATGAGTGGGAGTAATATTTTACAATTTATTCACCCAATTTTTACAATTTTGGTTAAAAATACAACTTGCCATTTCTCCTACATGAGTTTGCACATGATTCACCTTGATTTCAAAATTGATTTACCTCATTTTTATAAATATATATTTTTTTGACCCCTTATGCAAAACCATGTTGTTGGGCATCCCTTCTACTACCTATCGTCCCATCCCTTTTTCTATCTATCATATTATACCTTTTTCTATCATTACTCAATCATCAATCATCTTATCTATTTTGCTATTGATTGATAGTTATCTTATCCCTTCTACTATCAATCATTAGTTATGAATTATCTTGTCCCTTATGCTACCAACCTTTAGTCATTAGTTGTTCTATCTCTTTTACTATCAATTATTAGTCGTTAGTATTCTAGTATCTTAAGCTATTGGTGATTAGTCATTAATAATCCCATCCCTTTTTCTATTATTTGCTAGTATTCAGTCATCCCATACCTTCTACGATTGGGTGTTAGATATATTTTCTCTTCTACTACCAATCATAACTTTTTAGTCATTTGATCCCTTATGCTACCAATAATTAGTGATCTCATTCCTTCTACTATCGGTTATTTATTGTCCATTATTCCATATCTTCTACTATTTACTATCAATTTTTATTCATCTAGTTGCTTATGCTATCGATCATTAGTCATTATTCATCCCATACCTTTTGCTATTGGTCATCGATTGTCATTCATCTATCCCTTATACTACCAATTTTTAATCATCATTCATTTATTCCCTTTTGCTATGAGTCATTAGTCACGAGGTATCTCATACCTTCTACTACCGATTATCAATAGTCAGTCATCCCATCCTTTTTGCTACCGTTCATCAATCATCCCATCTCTTTTATTATAGGATGTTCCATCCTTTATTTTTTCTATCAATAATATTATATTTCTACTATTTATTATCCTATTCATTCTGCTATCAATCATCTATTATGCTATAACTTATCTATTCCTACTATTATGCATCTATTATTGTTATATATGAGTTTTTATTACTATTGATCATCTTAAGAAGAAACAATATTTAATATGTAGAAGTATCATTATTGCATTAGTTATATATACTAGTGGTATTATACATAAATTTCATAATGTAAATAAAATTATTTATAATTTTAAGGTGAAAAGGTCCATGATTTAGGTAGTAATATTGGCGATATAAGTTAAAAATGATAAAAATATCATCAAAGTGGGGTGATGGGTGATCTGACCTAAACTAATTACACCTAGAAATTTCAAGCAAGTGGGCCTTGCTCAAAGGTCCCCATATTCACCAATTCTAAATTTTAAAAATCCTAATATTCACAAACTAGCAATAATTTGCTGCTATGCATAACCCTGGTCAAAATATAAATGTAAAATATATCAGAAGAAAATTATATTGGATGGGGGCACATGAGGACTACTAAATTTTATTCATGAGTTTATGAGAATTAAATTTTATTATATTGAGTTGTAAGTAGAAATAAAATTGTGTTTAAGGTTTCTAAGATGAATTATCATTAGTGCCCTTGTAACATGTTTGAAGGTAGTACTAGTTTGAAGAAATAAAATGTAGTAATATACTAAATGATTGAAAATCAAAAGAATACTTATGCTCTAAGGTGGAAATGGGATATATGTCATAAAGCCATGTTGGAACTCTCTAAGTAAAATTAATGACCTAAAGTTATGGTCATGTCGTTTATATAAAATAAAAATGGTTACATAACCAATATCATTTTTCTAAGCCTCACACATCCAAAAAATATTTTATTATTTTATGAGTTCATGTCTATGGCATGAAATGATAAATGGTATCTAAAGCCCCTAGTGTATAACATTGATTTTTAAGATATGTTTCAAAGAGATGCATATAATTATTTTAAAAAGTAATTATTATATTTATGTATAAGTGATAGTAACATCTAGTAAGTTGGTGATCAATACCAAGATAAATAATATGATGTTTTTGGCTACTCTACAAGTGAAGATAATTATGATCATGATGACTATGATGAAATTTATGCTGATGTAATATACAATCATCAATATTGTTTGATGCTTTCAAAATCACATCATATATAGTGGTGTCAAAATTAGAAACTCATAATTTCATGTATATAGTAGTTGAGATATACGGAAACATATATGGAGGTGGGTGAAAGTAACCACAAGTATAAAAGTGGCTATAGAAAACCATGTAGAATGGGATTTTTTCAAGAAAACATAGAGAATGGAAGTGGTCAAGGGAGAGGTTTAACCATGTAAAAACCCCTTTGATGAGATGGATGAGGTTTAAGTTATTGATGTGGGCACATAAGAAGTAACGAGAGTGGAGAGATATCCAATTATAATTACAAGTGATACCTTTGGTGTAGTTGAAGGATATAAAGACTTCTAAAATTATAGTCATAGCATAGTGATGTAGAAAATCATGACAATAGTACCTTGACATAAAGACATGAGAGAAACATTTAATAGATATTTGTGAGATATACCAAACACCATATTTCTATATCATGTTTATGGAAGGTCTTCATATAATTGACAAGATAATAGTATCCATAATTAAAAGATAAATTTATATACATCACACTAAATCGAGAGTAATTATTAAACTATATAACAGGTAATTATAGAAATAAAAGTAATAGACAACTATATAAATAAAATAATGTAATAACTCATCTAAAAGGATTAACTATTAACTCATACAAAACTGTGTAAATAGAAAACATATATGTAAAATTTTGATAATATATTTTATATTAATATAAAATTTAATGATCTTTATTCGTTTTTTATTTATTTTAAATGTGTTTTATTTGTATATGTACATCCACTTTTTCAATTTTATTATTGAAATAAAATTAAATGGAAATAAATTTAGATAGATCTTATAAAGATAAAATTAGGAATTTCATACAAATGGAGTTAATTACATATATAAAATTTATTTGCGTGTGTGATTTATTGGTAAGGAAGCCACTTGCATTATCCATGATGAAACCTGGATTCAACAATATGTGTAAAAAATACTGGTAATATAAATATATAATTTAATCTTAAATAAATACTTAGTTTATAACAAAGTACTGACATTACATTTTATAAATAATAGTTTATTGTTGATGTGATGCGGTTAAAAAGTATTCAACAATGTGTATAAAAAATATTATATATAGATAATTTAATTTTAAATAAATAAACACCTAGTTTATACCGTCGTATTGGCATTACATTTTGCGTGTTTTATAAGTAATAGTTTATTATCGGTGTAATGCCGTTGGAAGGTATCCAACGGCGTCACAATAAACTATTACTTATTTTATCTACAACTTATTTCGATGAGGATACTTGGACTTTGTCGTCCTCACACTCCACTATAATTATTCTCCACCTCTATTATTCTTTGGATTCTCTTTGTGCTAAATTTGTACTTAGTACAACAATTTCACTCACACTTCGCCTAAAACGTCATCGTAATCATTCTTCTATGTCCTTCCCCAAAAAGATTCTCATTGCCCCTGAGTATAGGAGCTTAATGTTAGTCAGCTGTTTCTTTTAGATTTCTTAAAAGGTTATATCCGATTAACTTAAGTGATTAAGGATTATAAAATTTAATGAGGATACAAAAATTCAAATGTTGTTCAACGGCCACGCACAGTCACGCCTGCCCCAAGTTGGCTTTGAGAATGTTGAATCCGCAGCAACGGACGACTCTGATGACCGACCATTTAGGAAGCCTAGTTATTACCATACTACAAAATTGCTCCCAAGTTATCTGAGAGAGATGTAATTATAGTGAATGGTGTACTTTATCCAAGAGAGATGAACTGGAGCGTTTATGAATGAAGTTATTGTGAATGGTAGGTTGTTTATATGAATACGTTGTTTATTTCAGAGTAAGAGGTTGGTTTTAGGAATTAAGTGTTTGTGGGTGAGAAGTTTTAAATTAATTTTTTAAACAAAAAAATAGTTGAATAGTATTTAATGGCATATGATGAGTGAAGGTTATAGATCGCAGTAAAAAAAACATATGTAGAATCTAACTATTTGTAGGAAACTTAATGTTGACAAAGAATAATGATACATAATTGAAAGAAGCAAACAAATTTTCAGGTATATTCGTTCTTAAAAAATCAGTCATTTTTAGAAGAGTTGTTGAGGCATACAGTATCTGGCCCCCACTTCCTGAGCACGGCATTGGTGAACATAGTGAACAGAGCGATGGCTAAGACACGCAGCGGTGGGTGGCTTCACGGGAAGAATCTGAATCGAAATCATCTGAATCTCTTCTAGTGGACGCTCTCCATTCTCAGCATTGTCAATTTCTTCAACACCTCTTCTGGTCCCGATGGTATCAGTACAAAGCTCTTTCTGCGAATCAAACCATTATCTCTTCTCAAAAGAACGGCAAGTGAAATGCATTCTATATCTCCGTTTTGATCAAAATTTAAAATTTCTCCCTACTTTCTGGTTGACTTCGTTGTTCTCTCCACAGGCAACTGAAGTGTAGACTTGAAACCATTTCATATTTGATAAGCAGCTATGAAATATATCTTTAAGAAAACAAGTTTTGGCACTTTGTTTTTATAAAATTAACAGGATTGTGAGAGATATGTAGAAAATGCTTTGTATGTGAGAGATGACGTATAGTTATTATCATTTAATTAATAATAATAACAAACAGAGACGAATAGCAAATTGGTAGTATAAAAATACAAAAAAATGTTAAATTAAAAGTTATTATATTTTCGTCTTTATCGTGGAGAGGAGAGGCCTGTGCCGGTCTTTTAACGTTTGCATTTTCTAATTTTCCGTCGCCTCCTCACGGCTCTTTAATACTTCCGGTGCTTTGGATGTGTGTGCTGTATTTTTCTTGTGTTGTTGGCTGATTTTTTTCTTTGAGTGGTCAATTGTTTGTGTAGGTTTTTCTCCTTGGGAATAACTGTATAAAGTTGAAATTCCTTTTGGAAAAAAATTTATTATATTTTAAAATTTTAATTTTAAATCAATTTTAAATTGAAAAAATTGACTGGGAAAAAAATATATATTATATTTTAAAATTTTAATTTTAAATCAATTTTAAAATTGAAAAGGTTGACTTGGTTAAACATTTTAAGTTATTATTTAGTTGTGACCATATGGTACATATATTTTTTCGGGTTTAGATGAGCCTTGTATTAATAAATTTATAATAGTCATATTTGACGTGTCAATAGTGGCTTTGAAATTACTAAAAGTTTATCAAAAGACAATTACATGAAATATTTCATTGAATTTTTACACCTAATGTTTTTGTATACTCCACTATATTCTCTTGTACTAACTCCACGTCTAACAAATGTATAGAGATTTTAAAAAATTAAAAAACCCTTTGATTGATAAGTATTAATTTGGTTGGTTATTTATTAAGAAGATTCTCTGGTTCAAATCTTTGGGGAAGTCTATTGCAAATATAATAGTCTGATTTGAATTATTTGAGTGCCTGTTAGACTAATGATCATGGTACAAATCAAAAGCACACTATGGTCCATTTCACTTCAGACTATAAAATAAGGCGGTGGAATAGGCTTGGTGGATGTAGTTCCCTTACTAGCTATTAAAAATAGTGTAGTTGTAACTAACTTTTCTATTAAAAAAAAATAAAATAAAATAATAACTATCCTATCAAACAAAAAATAAATAAATTTTGGTAGGCAATTTGAATCTTATCAATAACCCACAAAATGTGGTTACAACCAACTCTTCTATCAAACAAAAAAATTGAAAAATAAGTAATATAAACAATAAAATGAATATCATATACACTTTATATTTACCATAGATCTTTTATTGTTGAGGTTCATACTCACTACCATTGGAAGTTGAATCAACATACGATATGGTAAGTCATCTCAGTTTTACTTACTAACAACAATAATGTGTTCACTATTTTGTTAACAAATATACCATTTTATTTTATTGTAACAGATTGTTTCACCTATGTTTGGTGACTAATGATATAATTAGATGTTTTAAAATTTATGAGGTCAATTTTTTTTTAAGTTTAGTTCTCTAATATTTTTATTTTCATAATAGAGAATATTAGAGGAGGTAATTACAATAAGCATCATTCACAATTAAAAAACAAAAACAAAAAATAAAATTGATTAAGTCTTTATTTAAATGTTTGTGGAAACTAGATTAAAAAATTTAAAGAAAAATAAAATTGATTAAGTCTTTATTTAAATGTTTGTGGAAACTAGATTAAAAAATTTAAAGGTTTCTACGACTTAAAGAACCGATCCTTGAAAAATGTGGCTAAGGTATTTATTTAAAATTTTCCTCAAACATCATATCTACTCTAAAACTAAAATTTCAATACTAAAATTAGAATTTCTTAATTGTTGTAAATTTATACAAAATTATTATTAAATGATATGAGCTCAACCAATGCAGTGCTTCAAATTTCCAAGAGGAGACCTATGTTTGAATCTTTCTTTGTGATACATGCTTAATTGCCAAGATATTTTAATATCAATATGTGGTCAATGATGTAATATAGGTAGGGTTTATTTCAATCCCATTTAATTGATTAAAAAAATATATACAAAATTGTAAAAAATTATGATCTTCATCTTCAAAATGTTATTATGGTCTTTAATATAATATTTTGAATTATTCTATAGTTGTATGGATTCTTTTAAGCCTCTTTAGTCATTTTATTATGAGATATGTAGTTCAAAATTACTTTTCTAGCATAAATGCTTATTTGCATAATCTTTCTATTGCATGTACATTCTTCTCCCATGCTCCTCATATGCACAACCACAACCACTTATTTTATACACTACAAGAACCCTCTTGTTCATTTGTATTACAGTTTCTTGTCTCTCCTTGAATGCCATGCTTAATAATTTCCCTTTGGTTTTCTCCATCACTTATCACTTGCTTTCCACGATCATTTTTCTTGAATTTCATGCATTCCCCTTACATTCATTAGCATCCTTTTTGTTATACTTCATCATTCATCTATTAATTATCTTAACTATTTAAATCCTCCTCTTTATTATAATTTTGTGTATATTCTTAAGCTTTATATCATATGTGTATGTACTCACATAGATAGAGTTTTAATGTCATATTTAAAAACTGTTAGTCTATAGACTAGATCACTTGTTAGTTGGAATAAATTACCGATATATAATAAAACATGGAAAATAATACATGTTAAGGGCTAAGTGAGTTTCTTGAAGCAAATAACTTTGATTTTAGAATAAATTACTCTCCTTCGATAAGGTAGAAATATTTATTGACCTTTCAAGCAAAAAACTCATCGAAACATGATTGAATCATTCCTTAGCCTCCACTTAGAGAATTTTTACTATTCTACCATGAATTGCCAACTATCTAAATTGAATCACTAACTTTTTTGGACTTTGGGATAAATGTTGTACCATTACTAGATGATTGACCCGAAATAAAGCAAATTACTCCAATATTGGATTCAATTTCTTTCTTGGTGAGGACATGAAAAAACTTTTCAAATTTATCCCAAATGCTTTTTTCCTATGACAAATGCACACTTGCAGCAAAAGTGAGAAATTTTATTGACTTGGTGCCACTTTTGTTGTTACTTTGAAAATAATTATAATTATAAAATTTTAAATGGAGTAACTATTTGTAAAGATACCAAAAAAACCAAACCCAAATAATGAAAAGTTATGAAATTAATGGTCAATTTAGAATTGTGCTCGATAATTCAAGTCTTTGTTCCTAACAAATTGTTTTTTATTCAAATTGATTTTTTTTTTACATATTTGAGGTATATTACCAACTTAGTAGAGCAAAGTGTTTTCTAAATGAGCACTTAGCAAACATTCCTCCAAATCAAACCAACTAATTTGTACATATGCCGAAATGCAAAATTGGCACCAAATTTATGAAACTCCACCAATATTGTATTGAAGGGATTGAGTCTATGAGACCTACTAGAAACTATATTGAATTCATACATAATAAGTTTTTATTCATGGATAAATAATTGGAGAATTGTCTGACTTCTTATGTGCCCATAATTCTAGTTTTAAAAAAGTTACATGCAATGATAAGCCTTTTTCAACCTTCATATTTATGCCAAATTTCTACCATCTATACTAAATTTAAAAAATTCTAATTATATTACATAAAATTAAATTCAAGAAAGTAAATCACAAAAATTAAAATGCATGTAAGTATATTGTGAATTTTAGGATATAAAATATTAAAAGTAAATACAACTAAAATCATAGAAAGGAAAATGCATGATCAATAAACACATGAAGATTTTGAATTCCTCACAATATCATGAATAATAAGAGAAAAATGTGGGATTTACAAAGTGTAGATATGAATTCATCAAGGTCAAATATGTTTTGAATGCAACCCATGGCTCATACTTATAGGAATATTTTACCCATAAGTTATCTAAAATTATCACTCTTAATGAATATAAATAGTTTTGGAGTATCTCTAACAAAATGGTGCACCTCAAAATGTTACATCCCTCTAATTATACCCCTAAAGGGACTAGAAGTATTCTAGTTAAGTTATGATTACAAACCAAAATATTACTATCCAAATATTATCCTTAGGATCCATACTTCTCTTTTTATCCCTCTACATATCCACGAGTGAATTACTATAGGATGTAACAAAATTGGTATTGTATGGTAGTGCTTTGCTAGTATTTACTTACAATTTTCTTCTATAAGCTAGTTGCACCTTCTTAGTGGATCGTAATCAGTCCATCTAGAGCCAATTAGTACTTGCTATTTTCTTTACAAAATTATATGATCTAAGAAAGGTTTTAATTTATTGATTCCAACTATTTTTTAACTTTCAAAAATGGAAAATTCCCCAACGTAGTGATTTATCACTAAATATAGTAATATAATTTTCATGTTAATTGATTTATCAATAATGAAGGACATAAAAAATAATGTGATTGTTGATCCAACCTACACATTTAAAGAATTATTTTTTTTCCTTAATGAATATATTATTTGACTTGATATGCATTATTAAGAAATTTATCCACTACATTTCAAGGCCTAATTTTATTATACTTTAATTTGGTTTTTTATTTATAGAGAAACAAAGAGGTTTTGGGAAGGCTCCCTGAACCTTTTACAAAGTAAACTTAGATAAAAAGAGATAGTCTCCAAAGATAATATTTACAGAGCAAAATTTTGGAAATGATCTGCTCCACCAAAAGAAAAATAGAGCATATTGGGCTATAGGGACTAAAATAAATAAATTGACTAATAAGATAAAATAGGATGACAAGAAGAGGCATCTAGGAACACCATAATCTAACTACAAAGAAATACTCCATTAGATAGGGCATTAATTAACTACGTAACCAAACTACTGATTAGATTTGATGTCTTCGACATGAGAAAGAAGGAGGTTATATGGGAATTTATAATGCCCCATTAAAATGTATTCCTAAGAGATTCCAATACTGGCTAGCATGTTAGTAGACTGATTGCCTTCCTGGTAGATGTGTTGAATAAATATTTTGCTCCTCCTTTGAATGAGTCTCTTGGATTCATAAATGAGATTCTAGGTCCTCCAATTGGATAGGGTATCAACTTTTATCTGATTAATAATATTAAGGGACTCCTCTTCTATGATTAAATTTGAGAAAGGTAAATCAATGAAAATGTTAAGGCATTGAAAATTTCTCTTGCATTTGCAAAATTATTTATTTTGATTCCTATATTCTCAACAAATACCAATAAGATATTACCCATGTGATCACAAAAAATATCTCCTACTCCTGATCTACCTGGATTCCCTTTCACCACTCAATAAAAAATAATTTTGATCCAACCTAGATGATGAGGCTCTCAAGAAATTTGAGATCTATTCATCGAAGGTCTAAGGACTGATCCTAAGGGCGAAGACAACCTAAAGATGTTAAAATATCCACTTCCCTCTTCAGGATGGGAGCATCATTTTTTGGCATTATAGAAGAGTTTTTTGAGGCAAAAGTCAAGATTATATTCCCAAGGAAAGAACAATATTTGGAGGAATTGTGAAAATATTTACTATTTATTTCATTCTAGATGGACCAAAAATAGTAGGGAAGAATGAAATATCAAATAACATTTAACCTTAAACAAGAAAAATGTGTATGCCATTAGGGGTAGAGGCCAAGGATGAAGTGAGGTTGAGTCCAAATAATATTAAAAAATGAGAAAATAAAATGGATTATAGCTAATGAGTAAGGGCACTCTAAAAATAGGTGTTGAATGGTCTCAAGATTACACTTGCACAAATAACAACAATTAGGGATAACAAGACCTTTGGCTTGAATATTATCAAGAGTTAGAATTTTGTTTTTAATAAAAATTCAATATAAGATTATAATTTTAGGAATGAGATATTTGACCCAGACTTCTTTAGTAGAGAAACCATGCACATGAGGATGGTCACTAACAAAGTGGGTAGATTTGAAATTGAACAAACCACTTTGGTTTGGTTTCCAAATAAGTTTATCATGAAGGCAAACAACAGGTATAAGATATATTCTAAGAATAGTGGTTAAGGATTTGGTATTCTATATTTGATATCTTGAGAGACCTTGAACAAGAATAAGCTTCCATTTGCATCTATGGTCGTCACCAGTTATGAAGTTAGATACCCTAGGACTAAAGATTTTATTAGTGATTAGCTTGATTGGAATTAGGGCTTGGTCCTAATTCAATGGGGTATCATAGAGCTAAACATAATTCTATAAATCAATGTCATTACCTTTGTGAAGTTACCAACAAATTCTTGCTTTAATAATAAGCCTGATTTTTAGAATTGAGTTCAAGATGGTAAAAATAGAAGGAAGGATTTCATCACATAAAAATCCATTGTGTTTAAGGTACTTTATTTGAAGGATATATTCCCAAACAATATATTTTTCATAAATAAGTTTCCACCACAATTTTGAAAGAAGAGCTAGATTCATTTGGTTGAATATTTTGAGACACAATCCCCCTTGGGACTGTTTGAAATAAAATTTCTCCTAAGATAGTATGTGGAACCTGTGATTGTTCACAAAGGGATACCAAAGGATGTTTCTTTGGAGATGTTCAATTTTATGGAAAATTAATGTAGGGATTTTGAAAATAGATATGAAATAAACTAGGATACTTTGGAGGAAAGCATGAATTAGGGTCAACTTCCCAACCTAGCTTCGCAAGGCTCCCTTTTGACCACTAATTTTTCTCTATATTCTTTCAAGGATAGGGTTCCACATTTTATCTTTGGGGCATAGAGAACTAAGGAAGGCTAAGGTAAGTAGCAGATAAATTAGATATGAAGTAACCTAGAATTTGGGCTATTTTGTGCTACCTTCTATTTTGGGTGTTAAATAAATAAAGGATACTCTTGGTGAGATAAAGGATTATACTTTAATTTTTTATAAGTTCATATAGAAAACATTTTATTCCTTCAGTGCACTATTATTTTTTCACCCATATTAATGACTTCTTCCTCCTAGATCAATTTACCTTATCTTTTAAATTTTGATTGCTTTATTAAATGTAGTCCTTAACATGTTCATATAGTTTCTATGTTTTTTCAACAAAGTTATTAACATAATCGTTCTTCTATATTGTATTGCTAGCATAATAGATTAGATAGTTTTCTAGGAATATTTTTATACATAACTTAGAAGGGAGAAAATATAAAAGACCTATCAATTTAAGAATGTATTTATGCTAGCATAAAACATAGAATTCTTGATATGCATATACTTACTTATGCTAATATAAACTATCACACCTTGGATTTAGTTTTACAAGCCACCATAACAATGTAGAAATATTATATTTATAACTTGTATTTGACAAAATGAAGGATGGGAAGTTGATGTCTACCACAACTCATTTCCTAGTATTTTTAAAAGTGACATCCAAAAGACAATAAAAATATAGCATCATGATTATAATTAATAGTATTTTTTTTTGAAAATTTTGAAAAAACATGTATTAAAACAAAGATCAATTACAATATGGGAAGAGACTCTTCCCAGTCGAATTCAGAGAGAACACAAGATTATAATAGAAGAAGAAGATTTGCAATGGATCCAAATCTCCTGAACCATTAACTAGCTAGCAGGGGGTCGGCATGGACAGTTGATGCAGCTTGTCACAAAATCGTGACACTATTCTTCTCCTTAGGCCACAAACATGCAACATGTCATGATATCATGATACCTTTCCCCTGTCGTCGTGTAAAAGCAATATGTCATGATATCGCAACATTTTCCTCCTTTGGCCAGGAAAATTCAACAAGTCACGAAATCGCGACACTTTTCTCCTTTGGGCACGAAAGTGCAACATGTCACGATATCATGACACTTTTCTCTCTCGGCCATGATGAAGCAACATGTCGGGATATCGCGTCACATTTTCTCCTTTGGCCATGAAAATGCAGCATGTCGCGATATCGCGACATCATTTCTCCTTTGGTCGTGAAAATGCAACATGTCACGAAATCGCGACACCTTTTCTCCTTTGGCCACAAAAAAGCAACATGTCACAATATCGCGACACCTTTTCTCTCTTGTCCGTGAAAATGCAACATGTCACGATATCATGACACCTTTTCTTCATTGGTTGCAAAAAAGCAACATGTCGCGATATCGTGACACCTTTTCCCCCTTGGCCGCAAAAAAGCAACATGTCACGAAATTGTGACACCTTTTCTCCCTTAGCCATGAAAAAGCAACATGTCGCGATATCACGACACCTTTCCTCCCTAGGCCGCGACAAAGCAACATGTCACGATATCGTGACACCTTTCCTCCCTTGGCTACGACAAAGCGACATGTTGCGATATCATGACAACTTTCCACCCAAGACCAAGATGACGCAACATGTCACGATATCACGACAAATTTCCTCCAGTGACCGCGATGGTGCAACATATCATGATATCGTGACAACTTTCCACCAACAACCACAATGGCGCAACATGTCGTAATATCGCAACAACTTTCCTCCTACGACTGCGATGGCGCAACATGTTGCGATATCATGACAAATTTCCTCTAGCGACCATGATGGCGCAACATGTTATGATATTGCAACAACTTATATCGTGACAAATTTCCTCTAGCGACCACGACGGTGCAACATGTCACGATATTGCGACAACTTTCCACCAGCGACCGCGACGGTGCAACATGTCACGATATCATGACAACTTTCCTCCAGAGACCACGACGGTGCAACATGTCGTGATATCATGAAAACTTTCCTCCAGTGGCCACGACGGTGCAACATGTCATGATATCATGAGAACTTTCCTCCAGCGACCACGACGGTGCAATAGGTCACGATATCACAACAACTTATCTCCAGTGACCGCGACGACACAACATGTCGTGATATCACAACAACTTTCCTCCAGTGACCGCGACAGCGCAACATGTCGTGATATCGCAACAACTTTCCTCCAGCGACTGTGACGATAATTAATAGCATTTTATAGGTAATAAAATCTATCAATTTCTTTGAAAAATAGGTCAATGGTATTGCATGTTCTATTATTTTTAATGAGTAAAATTATAAGCCATATTAGAAATGTTATGATTTATTTCAAATATAGAGTTGTTACTTTCTTTTGTATTAGGTAAATATAATATACATTACATTTAATAAGCCATTCCTTGAACCAAATAATATATCTTGTATCTTAAAATATACTTACACAATTACTCATACTATGACAAATTCTCTTCTTCAAACAAGTCTTATATTTTATGTTTCCAAAGTATCCACTACATCCTCCATTATATGAATTCACCATTCAATTATGTCTTATGGTCCCTTGTAGTATATATATTTATTTTTCTATAAATCAAAATCAAGCAACACCAAAAGACAAGATAAAATACTCAAAAGTATAGTAATACACAAAGATTGCACAAGATAGATAAACTCTTTATTAATGTAGGAATATCTCAAAATGATACAATAAATGTATCCCAAATATAGGGTTTTACAATGATTTTTGTGTGATATAGATATTACAATTGCTAAGGTTCTCTAAAATCCTAGCTCAAAATAATAACTAGTGTCTTCACCCTTGTCTTCAATCCAAATGAGGTTGTGGGTGGGCTTGTGTATCCTAAAAGGGCCACCCTAGCTTCAACAACTTTCAAAAATATAATTCTTATACCTACAAACAACAAACGACACAAAGAGTCACTACAACCTATGAGAGCTCCACTACATGAGACCCTTAGAAAGATAAATCAACTAAAACCTAGATGCTACAAATTATAATACGAAAAATAAAAGTACAAGAACATGAAATCAATACAAATAAATTTATTACCATGTAAACACAGTGATTTTTGTTTCTAATTCAATAAGTGATGGTCGCAAGTACGCTTGAATGGTGCTTAATGGTTAGGGGACTATATATTTGATACAGAATCATCCAAAGATGTTATGTGATGGTGGTAGATGCACCAGGGAATTTTGTGATGGTAGTGGATGCACTAGGGCATTATGTGATGAAAATAGATGCTGTAGACACCAAAACAGCACCAATCCGATTATGTGACTACAAACATTGATCGCATTGACACACACAGCCTTCAGGGCAGCCCTCAGGGGTCAAACAGTTGTCCTAGCCACTTACACAGTAGTTTTGGAAGGTACCAATCCAGTTACATGACAGTGCTTTGGTTATTTCCTGTTTGCTTTCTTCGACCGTTTCGCCTTCCCTGGTAAGAAGGCCCAACTATCGAATGTATCCTCCAAGTCCGGCTCAAGATTTTAACACTTAAGAAAATGTTGCACTTAAGCAAATGTTGCACTTAGGCAAATGCTGCCTGTCACGATATTGCGACGGTTGCGATATCGCAACAGTCACGACGTCACGCTGTCGTGATATCACGACAGTCATGATGTCATGCTGTCGTGATATCACGATAGTCACGACGTCATGCTGTCATGATATCGTGATAGTCACGATATCGTAATAGCTCCTACCACTGTGCCCTATTTCCCTTTGGTGTCACGATATCGCGACATTGCGATATCGCGACGTCGCGATATCGCAACAGAAATTTTGCATGTATGCCTGGGAATAATTAAACCAATCAAAGGTGGATTTTAAGCATTTGAAAGCAAACATTAAACCATTGAAAGCAAACATTAAACCATTGAAAGCAAACATTAAACCATTGAAATCAAACATTAAACCATTAAAAGCAGACATTAAACGAGTGACAGCCGAAGATAGTCAATTATTGCCTCCTACCGTGCATGCATGCGTAGGTGGGCAGATTGGCAGTTAGAGGACTGTCACAAAGGTAGTAATGTAAGCCCAAGTCAGGGAGGAGTCTCCTCCCTCTTGGGAAGGCATGGCCGCCATGTGGCATCCCTGCATGCCCTTCCAAAGAGACCCCATGGGTCTATAAAATGGTGGACTTTTCCCACCCAAAAAGAAGGACAAGTTGGTAGGCATTTTAAAGCAACGAAGTGCTGCCAAATTAAACACCCGATTGCATTCCTTTTTGATTCATCTCTTCTACATCCGTAATCTCTTTTGCAAGAGAGGTTATTGGGTGGCTATTGAAAGGGTGAATCCGGACCTTAGAACCCGACATTTGACCACAGTAATCCATCAATTCATCGACAACTCAACCTAAGATATTTTGGGCCCTTCCCTAGTGGATTGGCACTAAAATCAAGTTCCAACAGTGGGTGGCCCGCTCGGGTGCCCCGCACACCCTTAGCTTCATTTTAATTTATTTTGTTATCATGTGTTTATCCTACGTTACACTCTATGCTGTTTAGATAGTTTACAATTTGTATTTCAGAAGCCGCTTATCAAATATTATCATGTTTTTGTCGATTTTTGGTTCTTCACTAACTTGCAGGTAACAACGATCAGATTCACCGACTGTTTTGCTGGTAGCAGCATTTTGGTGATGTTTTCGGGTCTCTGTCAGAGTTGCAGGTTGATTAGAGTTATTTTATCCACTGGCTTAATCAATATTTTGCACATATTTCTTATTGATTTCTAAATTCAAATGCTCTATCCTTTTGTTACAGGTGCTACTAACACCTTTGTGTTTCTTTGATCGCAGGAGAAGTAGCAAGCAAGGATTCATCATCGTAAGTGGTGGCAACGCTTTGGCCTGCCCATTTTAAATGTGGGCATGCGAGAAGAGGGAATACTAAGTCACGATTGTAATCCAAAAGCTCATTTAAATGCTCCTAACCCCTAAAAAGGAAGGATGCATCTTTGTAACCGAGGTTAAAAGAATTCAATAAAAGGGCTGTGATTTCTCTAATTTCTTTTGTCTCTATTCGATTGGCTTCTTGCATTTCATGCTTTGCACTCTTTAGGACTTAGGCGTTAGTTTGATTTTTTAATGCATCGAAGTAGTTTTCCTTTTAGAAACTTCCATAATCTCATGCTTTCAGTGGCGATCATGGTGGGACCAACTATCTTAGAATCTGTCAAGCATTTCGCACACCGGATGCAACTCATGCAACTTGAGCTAGAACGACAATAGTTAGAGCAATGGTATCTTCTAAATAAAGAGCACCTTCAACACCAAAAGGATGAGTTGTTCCAACACACTATGCAGGAGAGGACTCCAACCCCTCACACACATAAGACAAAACATTATGAGAGGCACAACCCCCGAGTGCGAGACAAGTCTCCACGACCTTATCAAGCACCACCCCCGACGCCTCCTAGACATGAGTGGGAGGCTAATCCTATAACCAATGATGGGTGCCTTCCTCAGGAACCCACTCAAGTTTATGGGCCACCTTTAGAAATTCATCAAGAAGCCTCTAAGGAATCAGAGCGAGAAGAAGAGCGGGATGAAAAGCCCCACCAAGGCATGGGGGGTGCTATCTAGCCACCCCTCCATAAGCCCCAAGTTCCTCAACAATAACCAACCAAAGAGGAGGAGCTCAAATCTCTCGATATATGCAAAGTGCTAAAGCACTTAGAATTGGTAGAGACCAAGATTTTGGAGCTCCCAAGGCCCAACTTACATGAGGCTCCTTTCGAAGAGGATCAACCTTTAACCATAGGGCTACCTGATGATGTAGTCCTCCATGTCTTAGAATCTCCAGACTATGATGAACTGTACTCACTGGTCAAAGGTGAAGATAAAACAGAGATAGCCCACAGTAATCACATGCGACAGCATCGACATCCCATAAAAATCAAGGAAGCATGTCAATAGATAAACATAATACTAGGGCATGAGTGGTGTGTTAACCCACCGCAGTGGGACCAAGTGTTACATCCGCCACTTTGGGCATATAGATATCAATTTCCTCCCAGAGATCCCATAGCAATATCAGTACCGAGGGTAGACCCTGTCCTCCTATCCATGCATAGGGATGATCCATTCGTGCCCATCCCTCCAGAGCCAGATCCGGAGCGCAAAGACCA
Organism: Wollemia nobilis; assembly: GCA_028583015.1. NCBI lineage: Eukaryota > Viridiplantae > Streptophyta > Pinopsida > Araucariales > Araucariaceae > Wollemia > Wollemia nobilis. The sequence continues at coordinate 11,625,701 of JAQPPZ010002226.1, forward strand.
TCAAGCTGGGGGTACCTCTATCCCCTGAAGAGCCATAGTCCAAACCAAAAAGCTCCAAGGATCCCTAAAATTGCTTGGTCAATCCCAAAATGCTCCAAGGATCCCTAAAATCGCTTGGTCAATCCCAAAATGCTCCAAGGATCCCTAAAATTGCTTGGTCAATCCCAAAAATGCTCCAAGGATCCCTAAAATCTCTTGGTCAATCCCAAAATGCTCCAAGGATCCCTAAAATCGCTTGGTCAATCCCAAAAATGCTCCAAGGATCCATAAAATCGCTTGGTCAATCCCAAAAATGCTCCAAGGATCCATAAAATCACTTGGTCAATCCCAAAAATGCTCCAAGGATTATCGCAATCGCTTGGTCAAATCCCAAAATGCTCCAAGGATCCATAAAATCGCTTGGTCAATCCCAAAAATGCTCCAAGGATCCATAAAATCGCTTGGTCAATCCCAAAAATGCTCCAAGGATCCCTAAAATCGCTTGGTCAATCCCAAAATGCTCCAAGGATTTCCACAATCGCTTGGTCAAAAATAAGAAAAGTTAAAATTCAAAAATCATCAAAAAAAAAAAAATTGCATCTCATTTCTAGGCATACTTAAATTCATCAATAGAGAGCTCTTCTCGCACCTCATATTCATATTCACAAAAATCAATCCATCAAAAATACAAAAATACATAGCTGCATTAAAGCATTGCATCCATACATTGCATATTTGTGGTCGTACGGGTCAAAGGCACCATAGGTTGTAATTGCTTTGCTAGTCCATCTTGTTCCACACTGTTCCATTTTACAAAAACAAAAAAAATACCATGCATTGCTTTTTACCACACTAGATTCAGTGGTCTTTTAATGTATCAAGAGTTTTCATGATTCAATCATCATTTTGCTCTTTAGCTACGTAATGTATCGAGTCAGATAGATTTTACGAAGGTAGAGTTACACTTGAAATACGCCTTGTTACGTAACATCCCAACACAAATTAAAACACATAAAAATTCCCAAGTTGTGTGAACGAAATATGAAACCTGCGTAGTAATCCAGGTCACCATAAGTGAAACGGTTATCTTGATCATCCCCTTGTGCGAATGGTTCTAGAATGTTGAGAATTGACAAAAGGACGAGCTCTTTCCTATCCATTCACCTCCATATACAGTGGTTTTCACCACTACCAAATCCCAATCATAGTTGGTTCCCAAAGTTGTAAGGATTCATACTACACGTCCCTACCAAGGATGGGTAGTCATCCCCAAGACCCAAAAGGGATCAACGCCATTCATAAACAAAATTCCAACAAATCATCATCCTAACACTTTCCATTCACCTTTGGTCTCCAAGTTGTAAGGATTCGTACTATTCGCCCCTAACCAGGATGGGTAGTCATCCCCAAGGCCTAAAATATTAGTGCCCTTACTCCATAATCTCCATCACCCCCTTGGTTCCCAACATCGTAAGGATTCGTACTACACGTCCCTGCAAAGGATGCATAGTCATCCCCAAGGCCACAAGGATCAAGGCCACTCACCAGCCCAAACTCACAATACTCAAAACACAAAATCAAATAACAGTGGTTATCACCACTATTCAAAATCCTCGCTCAAAAAGAATTAATAGAAAATAAACAATGATTTTCATCACTATATAGACGAGCAACTTTCTAAATCATTCAGCCAAAAAATATCCTAAGCTTGAATCCTTGGAATTCTCAGCATTCGAAAACCATCTAGGTGATCCTCATTACAAGTCTGGTTGACAGCCTATCTAGCAATGGTGGTATCCTACCCACATGACGATATGTCTGTCACATTCGCTTTGCATGTGTGCAGACCAATGTTTGCATAAGGATGAGCTAGCTTATGGTATCCTAGATAACACCGTGGATTAATCTAACTAAATACAACAAAGGAGTTAGTGGAGCTAATTAGGTGATCCTCAGTACAGGTTTCGTTGAAAGCCCATCTAGCATTGGCAGTATCCTGAAAAATACCACATAAATGAACTCAATAGCACACACAGGGATGTGAAATAGCTTGGTCAAAAAAAATTCTGATTCATACCTTGTTCAAAAGTCTTGTAAGATAAAGTACAGTCATGACTAGTCAGTTAAAACCGTCTAAGTCTTAGAGAACCTTAGCTACATTTCTAAACCAATTGTGCTACTTTTCATCCTTACAATACCATAAAAAAATACAAAAAAAAAAAACCACATGTATACATACAAAGTCATGCATCATAGCAATCGCCTAAAGACAAAATAACAGAGTTCTAAATAGTCTATGGTGCCATAGCCAAACATCACAAATTCTATTCATCCATTTCATTTCTGCATATCACATATAAATCAAAAACATTTGCATTCATCATAACATATGCATCCATCAAAATAAATCAACATACAATAATCGCATTTATCATACCATGTGCATACATCAATATAAAGTAGCATGCATCCATTAACATCAATCATTGTGCATAACATAAAATCATGACATATACACAAAGCAAGAAAATCAAAACAACAAAAACATCACAAAAATGCAACACAAAAACATAGCAATAAGCATTTTCGGACACAAGTGCTCTTGCATTTAACCTCTTGGCATAGAAAATCGATGTCGGGGCTCAAATTGTCACTCTCCTACTTCCCCAAGAAGGCTACCATAGCCGGACCGCTCCACGGGAAGACGGGTTTTTGACGATTTCACCCCATTATGGCATCACCAAAAGGGTTAACACCCACCAAAAATAGGTCCAAATGTTAGGAAATTGCACATGCTTAACGGTAAACCATCTATAGGCACCCTTGCACAAGTCATCCTGGGTCAAGCGACTCGTCGTTTTTCTCATGAAGGTCATTCCCTCATCGATTCGTCGCTTGAGGGGGTAGTCACACTTAGTCACCAATCAACAAGCACACACCCAATCAAAGCAATGACATGCATTCAAAGAATCATTGACAAAGACAATCACGCTCCTACTTGGGGCAGTAAACAAGCAATAATCAAATTGATCAAACACTTGGCATTCCCGAAGCATGAACACAAGGTTCCCCTATGGACAAAAGGTTGCACCCTTTGCCTAATCATGACTGATCAATGTCCAAGCTCAAGTCACACCTCACCAAAACAGGTTAACACTTGAAATCAAATTCCTTAGCTCGTCAGAAACAAGGATTCAAGAATGCATGCCCTTTCCATACTTGGGGCATCAAGTGTTGGTTAGGTTACCAAGAAACCCTAATCATTAGTGCTTTGGTTATCTATTTTTGCTCAGCACTGTGTCACCCGTAGCGCTTCCCAAAAAGGGGCATCTGTAGACACCAAAATAGCACCAATCCGATTATGTGACTACAAACACTGATTGCATTGACACACACAACCTTCAGGGCAGCCCTCAGGGGTCAAACAGTGGTCCTAGCCACTTACATAGCAATTTTGGAAGGTACCAATCCGGTTACATGACAGTGCTTTGGTTATTTCCCGTTTGCTTTCTTCGACCGTTTCGCCTTCCCTAGTGAGAAGGCCCAACTATCGAATGTATCCTCCAAGTCCGGCTCAAGCTTTTAACACTTAAGCAAATGCTACACTTAAGCAAATGCTGCACTTAGGCAAATGTTGCACTTAAGCAAATGCTGCACTTAGGCAAATACTGCCTGTTGCGATATCACGATGATCGCGATATCACGACAGTCACAACGTCGCGCTGTCACGATATCGTGACAGTTGTGACGTTGCGCTGTCGCGATGTAGCGACTGTCGCGATATCGTGATAGCTCCTACCACTGCGCCCTATTTCCCTTTTGGTGTCGCGATATAGCGACAAAAACTTTGCATGTATGCCTGGGCAGACTTAAACCAATCAAAGGCGGATTTTAAGCATTTGAAAGCAAACATTAAACCATTGAAAGCAAACATTAAACCATTGAAAGCAAACATTAAACCATTAAAAGGAGACATTAAATGAGTGACAGCCGAAGACAGTTAATTATTGCCTCCTGCCATGCATGCACGCGTAGGTGGGCAGATTGGCAGTTAGAGGACTGTCACAAAGGCAGTCATGTAAGCCCAAGTCAGGGATGAGTCTCCTCCCTCTTGGGAATGCATGGCCGCCATGTGGCATCCTTGCGTGCCCTTCCAAAGAGACCCCATGGGTCTATAAAATGGTGGACTTTTCCCACCCAAAAAGAAGGACAAGTTGGCAGGCATTTTAAAGCAACGAAGTGCTGCCAAATTGAACACCCGATTGCATTCCTTTTCGATTCATCTCTTCTACATCCGTAATCTCTTTTGCAAGAGAGGTTATTGGGTGGCTATTGAAAGGGTGAATCCGAACCTTAGAACCCGACATTTGACCATAGTAATCCATCAATTCGCCGACAACTCAACCTAAGAGATTTTGGGCCCTTCCCTAGTGGATTGGCACCGAAATCAAGTTCCAACGGTGGGCGGCCCGCTCGGGCGCCCCGCACGCTCTTAGCTTCATTTTAATTTATTCTGTTATCACGTGTTTATCCTACGTTACACTTTATGCTATTTAGATAGTTTACAATTCATATTTCAGAAGCCTCTTATCAAATATTATCATGTTTTTGTTGATTTTTGGTTCTTCACTAACTTGTAGGTAACAGCAATCAGATTCATCGACTGTCTTGCTGGCAGTAGCATTTTGGTGATGTTTTCGGGTCTTTGTCAGAGTTACAGGTTGATTAGAGTTATTTTATACACTGGCTTAATCAATCTTTTGCACGTATTTCTTATTGATTTCTAAATTCAAATGCTCTATCCTTTTGTTATAGGTGCTACTAACGCCTTTGTGTTTCTTTGATCGTAGGAGAAGCAACAAGCAAGGATTCATCATCGTAAGCGATGACAACACTTTGGCCCGCCCATTTTAAATGTGGGCATGCGGAAGAGGGAATACTAAGTAACGATTGTAATCCAAAAGCTCATTTAAACACTCCTAACCCCTAAAAAGGAAGGATGCATCTTTGTAACCGAGGTTAAAAGAATTCAATAAAAGGGCTATGATTTCTCTAATTTCTTTTGTCTCTGTTTTATTGGATTCTTTCATTTCATTCTTTGCACTCTTTAGGACTTAAGCGTTAGTTTGATTTTTGAATGCATCGAAGTAGTTTTCCTTTCAGAAACTTTTGGAATCTCGTGCTTTCAGATGCACCAAGGTGTTTAGGATCTAACAAATATGTGACAGAATCATCTTTGGCTCTACATAGGTTATGCGATGACGAATGCAAATGATGAGAGGGCAACGGTGAAGGGCAAGAGTAATTGTAATATCGCTAGGATAGATTGTTAGGGGTTTAGACCTTATAAAAATTCTTTGTGAATGTTCATCAATAGAATTCAACCTTAGAATAATGAGGGACCAAGGAGTAAGGGAGATCTTAGGGTCATGATTTGTCAAAATGAATCCTCTTTTAAAATCTTCCCCTAAACATGTTAGGGTTTTGACAATACAAAATGAGTGATCAAGATTAAAACATGAGGAAGGGTGGAGATTAAATTTAGGAAAGTGGTATGTATTAAGGTGGATGGATGGATAATATTAAAACGTAGTGGATGTCTAGGATTAATTTATAAATACATATATTTATTAAATATATATAAATATAATATATACAATATTAATATTTAAATATATATTAAGTAAACACACACACACACACACACACACACACACATATATATATATATATATAATGGATTTTTATGATTGGAGGACATAGATGGATGACAAGTGGCTACATTTTGGTGTCTACAAATGCCTCTTTTTGTATTGCATTGTGTGAAACACAATGTGGTACAAAAATACGAGATACCTGGTTTGGCCTAATAAATAATTAACTTTATTTCATTGGAATGCAAAGATGATCTTGAAGATAAAATAATTTGTATGTGTATCTTACCCCCTCAATTGGTTAATGAGTGAAGAATGAGACTCACAAGCCAATTGACAAAATTGTACGATGAAAAATGTAGTTGAATGGTGTAAGTGTAAATGTATGGTGTAAATATGAGTGAATGATGTAAATGTATGCTGATTTTGTACCAACGGAGAAAGAGGTTTTTTTCCAAGTGTATATACCATTATCATTTAATTTGTATCCCATTTTAGAAAAATAAAATCATTTTTGGCTGCCCCAATTTTGGGTGGCTTTTGGCATCATTGAAATACAAAGATGCAAATGCATAAAAAAGAGAAAATAGTCTATCCTCAAGGGCCACTCATGATTTTAGCTAATTTCCACATGGAATTCATAAATGGTTACTCAATCACTTTACCCGACCTATATCCTTATATATTGGTGTAATTGCATAGTAAATTATGAAAGTTATCCATGTTGGGAACCCCATGGAGAAGGTCATCAATGATAATTGTTGATCAAATTGGTCCTGGCATCGTATCACTCAAAGGATGAGAGACCAGAAGTGATTTTATTTTTGAAAAAGGAGATATTGGATGATGAATATGACCAATTTTCCTTATGGTGATTTACTAATCTTACCAAATTGCATGGACAACCAATAACTACAATCGCTAAGGAGATATAATAGACCACTAGATATGAGGTTCACTTGAAATTGTAGTTGAACTTGGCAAAATTTGAATGTAATTATTGATGAATTTGATGATATTGAATTGAATATTTCATGATGATAAATGCACTAATGATTGTATTGTATGATTTTGTGAAATTTTTCATTGTTTTGGAGCATTTTTTAAGCAATTTTGGATAATTTTGCAACTTTTTGGTTGCAAATGAAAGTTAAAAATCCAAATCAATCTATGTTGTCATAAAAAAAGATGAAATTATGTGATGGATGATGAAAATAATGAAAATGGTAATTTTGTGAAAATTTGGACTGTTTTTGTGTGTTTTGAATCTTTTTAAGCGATTTTGTTCCTTTTGGTTGCAAATAAAAATTATGTGTCTAAATCAATTTTTGTTTTCACAAAACATGATATGATGATGAAATAAATATATGGATGTAATTTGGTGGAGGTAAGCTACATTTTTGGATAATTTTGTTCTTTTTTCAAATTCTGACACCAAACATCAACCTACATCTGTAGTAACCTCAAATGCTTGGGGGAATTTATCAATATGCAGACATTGGTATACATTTGAATGTACATGTGAACACCCATGGGTGTTCTAGTGTTCCAATAATGGCTATAAATATTTTGTATAAGTGAATTCAGATTCATTCTTTGCATTCACGAATATCAAAAGCTGCATCTAAGGAAGAGTGAGGAAGTGAAGTGGAGTGTGGTGGTGCGAAATCCATGGTGATAGAGGGTGTAGATACGGAAACAAGAGAAGAGGTGCATGTTACTAAGGTAAGTTCCCTTGGTACCCTTGTTTGGACTTGTGCATTTTTTTATACAATGAATGTGACATTAATATTCTTGCGTTGTTTATGTGTTGTGTTGTAGTTAAATATTTTGAAGTCTAGAAATCAGTTGTCACTCTATATTCTAGGAGTGAGAAAGGTGCTACAGAATGAGCAGTGGAAGTGTCTATAGTATGTGGGGTTTGCTGGGAAAACCTAGATATATTAGGTATAGTTATTATAGGCATAGCTCTAGGTCTAGGGATCCTTCAACGTCATAGGAGGCATTAGCTAGTGTTGAGATGCACTTTTTGTATATGATCCTTGGTGCTCAATTGTATATAGGCTTTGGGTATTTATTGTACATGTGATATATATACATGGCTATTACTTTTGTGTTATGTTTTTGTGTGAATGCATGTGTATATTTGTTATGGATGATAATGTAAATGATAATGTGTTATGAATGCAAATGAATTAATCCTCTAATGATCATTTATAGTTTAGAATATACTTGACCATTTATAGTATTTTTATTTAATCAGGGACACCAAAATGGTGGCATGTGAAAAGGAAGACTCATGTAATGATATGGATGTTCACATGGAAGAAGATATGGATTTTGATATGGATGTTAACATGGAAGACTAACTATTTTGTCGAGACTCAGACATACTAGTGGCATCAAACAAACTCACTAAGTACTGTCTAATTTTATCTAAGACCAAATATGTGTGCAGTAAATTCATTTACCGAATCATGAGTATGGTAATAACTCGAGTTAATAAATAACTAGTGTGTGTGCAAGTAATTTTATTAACCCATCTTGAGTAAATTGAGATGAAAACTTGTTATGGAGAAGACCAAGAAGCTAGCTTATACTTATGTTTGGTCAGAGATATCTTTAAAAGATACGTGTCACCATGCATGAGTGTACTCGACTGCTATTCAAGCATCTATATCCCTAATGGAGATTGATTCCATAGTACAAGAATTAAATCTCTAAGCTTTGGGGATTTTACCCTACTCTTTCTTTTATTTTGAAATTTGTGACAGTAGTGAAAACCACTATTTTTTTGGACTACGTGTTTAGTGGGACAAGCAAAGAATACCCTTTTCGATTCGAGGTTAAATTCAAATATGGTGTTATCCCTCTTTAACATAAGATATTTTTAATATGTGTGATTGTGTTTGATTCAAGAGTGTTAGATTCATATCCTAGAACTCAATATTTTCTTAATGAAATGTGTCTTGGTCCTAAATAAAATGTGACCTGTATTAGAGGTTGCTAAAAACACTAGGATTGGCTATGACCAAAAACACCTACAGATTATGGACATGATAATTTGAATTTATGGCATGGTGCAATGAAGTGGATGATGAGTTGGAGATGTGCTCCTGATTAAGGCAACAAAACTGTATTGGATCAATTACTATCTAAACTTGACTAAATGACCCTTAATATGAAATAAAAATGTGTGAATGTGGTTGTGAATGCAATGTATGAAATGCAATGTGTGTAATGCAATATTGTTTTTATATATTAGACATGTATATATACATATATAAATAAAATTAAGCATAGAATTCTATCAAGTGGATGTTGTTAAGTGGTTCAGGCTCTTCAAATCCTTCTAGAATGGAAAGCCTATAAGTTCCTTTACCCACTTTTTGAGTGACAATGTATGGACCTACCCAATTAGCCATGAATTTATTATGAATATGTGGTAAAGCATTGGTGTTTTATTGATTATATTTAAGAACAAAATATCCTACTTGAAATTTGCATAGATGAACTTTGGCATTGTAAGCACATTTTAGGCAGTATTGATAAACTTGTAAATCCTCTAAAGCATTAACACGCCTTTCATCAAGAAGTGTGAATTAGTCAAAACATGCTTGTCTAGTAGTGTTGTCATCTATGAATTCCTATAATGACATTTGCAATGAGGGGATTTAAATATTAAGAGGAATAGTTGCTTCAGCTCCATAGATGAATGAAAATGGTGTCACCCCAGTAGGCATGCAGATGCTTGTTCGATAAGCCCATAATGCCAAGGGAATTGAGTATGCTAATCTCTATGATTTTTTTTGACTAGTTTCTTGAGAATAGCAATTAAGGTCTTGTTGGTAGCTTCAACTTATCCATTTTATTGTAGGTAATAAGGAGTCAAAAAATTGTGTTGGATATTATATTTATTGCAAAGTGCTCGAAAATCCTTTTTTTTGAAAGACTTATCGTTGTCAAAGATGATTTTCAAGGGAATACCAAAATGATAGATGATATGATGAAGTATGAACTCCACAATTTGAGGTCCTATCATATTTGTTAGAGGAATTTCCTCAACCTATTTTGAAAATTACTTAGTGGCTATGATGATGAATGTATGTTATCCAAAGTAAGGAGGAAATATTTTTCCAATCAAATCAAGACCCCATTATGAAAAGGGCCAAAGGATTTGAATAGACTATAATTCTTGTGATGACACATGAGTTAAATTAGCATGCTCTTGACATTTCTTACAATATTTGATATAAGTGCAAAAATCACCTTCCACGATGGGCCAATAGTAACCCATGCATAAAATATGTTTTTCAGTGGTCATTCCACTAAATGACCACTACAAGTACCATCATGAGCTTCATCTATGGCTCTTTGTGCCTATGTAGGCTCCATACAATGAAGGAGGACTCCATCATAACCATATCTATACAACATGTATTCCAATAGAGTAAAATAAGTTGCCTTTTTATTGAAAGTGCATTTAGCAGTACGTGACATATTTGATGGGAGTGTTCCAAACTTGAGGAAGGCTATTATTTGGTTTTACCAAGTCTAATATGGATTCAAATAGATAAAGCAGACATCCTTTTCATCCTTAGATTTAGCATGAATAATTGTAGATTTAGAAATCATTGTAAAAATGAGTGGTTGTACCTCTCCTTTGGAGTTCATTAGAATCAATGATCCTAGAGAGACCATCACATTAGCAAATCTAATAGTTGAACATGGAAAACTATTTATTTCTAACTAATCAAATTTGCCAAGCAATTTCATTGCTACTTCATGATAAATCTTTATGGTAGGTTCTTTGCATTGGTATTCTTCATTGATTTGTCTAACAACTTAGTTGAGAATCACCAAATATCCTGATACACTTTATACCCATAGCTATGGCTGCTTGAAGACCTAAAATTAAGGCTTCATACTTTGCATTGTTTTTTGTGCAATGGAAATCAAGTTTGAATGATAAGGGGATAAATATCCCCTATGGTGTATGAAACATGACTCCAAAACCTTGAACTTTTTTGCTCTTGGAATTATCAAAGAATAGTGTGATATTGACATATTCCTCCGAAATGACATCTTGTTCTTATTCAGTGATAGTGAATACTGAATCATCTGGGATCTCAATAATCAAGGATTGATCACTAATAAGTGGAGCTTCCACAAGCTAATCAACTATGACCTGATCTTTAATGGATTTTTGTCTAATGAACTCAAGGTCGAATTCAATGAGAAGCATTATCCATTTAAAAATATGTGTGTTATTGTAAGTGCAAGATATCGTATAACATAGAGGATTTTCACAAGCTATGACATATGTGGTATGACTAAGAATGTAATATCTAAGTTTCTTAGTGGAAAAAAACACTGCTAAGTACAATATTTCCACGTAAACATATCTAGTTTCATAACTTACCGATGTTCAACTAATATAATAGGCATCTTCCTCTTGATTTTTCTCATTCTTTTGTGCAAGCATTGTCCCTAATGCAAAGTTCATTGTTGAAACATAAATATGGAAGGAAATCCCTAGACGACGAGGAGTTAAGACTAGTGGAGAAGCCAGGTATTGGTTGATATCATCAAAAGCTTTTTAGTACTCACCTATCCATGAAAATATCATCCCTTTTTCAGTAGATTATTGAATGACCAACATTTATCATAAAGTTGTGCAGTGAAGTGATGGATCGATTGAATATTTCCTTGTAAACTATGCAATTCCTTCAAGTTTATTGGAGGATGTATCTCCATTATGACCTTGAATTTATTTGGGTCCACCTCGATGCCTCTTTTGGAGACAATGAACCTTATTAGTTTGCAATAGGTAACACCAAATACATGCTTTTTGGGATTCAACCTTACATTATGCTCTAGAAGTTGATCAAAGAATTTTTCCAAGACACTAATGTTCTCTTGTCGAGTTTTGTATTTTTCCAAGAGATTATCCACATAATCTTCAATGATCTTATGCATGTAATTATGGAAGATGTATGTCAAGGCACGTTGATAAGTTACACCTACATTTTTTAGGCCAAAGGCCATCACCTTGTAACAAAATGTCTCCTAAGGTGTAGTGAATGTTGTTTTGTATTGGTCATCAAGATTGATTTGAATCTGATTGTATCATGAAGAATCATCCATTAGAAAATGAAAGCACGAGATTCCGGGCAAAGGAAACACTAATTATGCAATGTAAGACGAAATGTAACGCTTTAACCTTATGCACCAAAACAAAGGAAAGAGACAATTTGGAAAGGAAAGAAAAGATGTAAAGAAATCACAGCCCTCTTTATTCAAATATCTTATCCTCGGTTACATAGACGTCTCCTCCCTTTTTAGGGGCTAGGAGCGTTAAATTTGTCTTTGTTACAATGTGTGACTTAGTCTTCCTCCTTCCGCGTGCCCACGATTGCAATGGGCGGGCCAAGATGATGTCGTCGCTGATGTCGATGAGTTCTTAACCTCCGCTACTTCTCCTGCGAACAAAGAAACAACCAAGATGTCAGTAGCATCTTCCGCAAATGAAAAGTGTTTGTTCTCTAAAACTAACGAAATATGCATGTAAACAATTGCCTGAAACAATAATTACAGTGAGTCCAAATGGCTTCAAAACTTGACAGAAGATAGGAAAAGTTACCGTAAGGCCACTCGCCACTAAGACAACTGGCCAATCTACCTTCAACCGGAATTCGTCCCCGGGCGGGACGAATTTCGATCGCAATTCGTCCCCGGGTGGGACGAATTCTTCCGTGTTGAAGAAACCGACCTGTTGCTGCTCCAATGTCGAATCCCGAGACCTGCAAAATGCCTGCAAACAGGGGGGTTATGTAATTGGGGCCATTTTGGGATGACCCAGATGGTCGGATTCTCCCAATTTGGCCTCTACCCTCGAGAATTTGATCTCGCCACCTGCAAGTCAACAAAACAACAAAGCGACACAAAACATACTAGAATCTGACCAAAAGTTACAAAATTGCAGCTATGGGTTAATCAAACCTAATAACACAAAATGCAACCTGAAAAAGTAATCTAAAATGCTCTAAAACTTAAAATAGGACTTGGGAAGTGCGGGGTGCCCAAGTGGGCCTCCCACCGTTGGCACTTGATTTTGGAGCCAATCCACTAGGGATGGGCCCAAAACCTCTTAGGATTGGGGGGTCGGCGAATTGGTTGGTTCATGTGTCCATGTGTTGGATTTGGGTCAGGTTCGAGCTTCCAAAGGCCACCCAACAACCTCCCTTGCAAAAGAGATTGGTGGATGTGGGAAGGTGAACCAAAAGGGATGCAAGTGGGTCTTCAACTCGACAGAGACTTCGTTGCTTGAAAACTCCTTCAACCTCGTATATTTTGGGTGAGAAAAGTCCCACCTTTTATAGACCCATGGGGTCTCTTTTGGGAGGGAAGCACAAATGCCATGTGTTGGTCATAGGCGCCATGTGGCAGTCTTGTCTTCCCATGAGGGAGGGGAGTCCTCCGTTGACTTGGGCTTTGATAAATGCCTTTTGTGATAGTCTTCTAACGGCCCCTCTGTCCACCTACACACGCGTGCAAGGCAAGAGTCATCAACTGACTGTTCTGGGCTGCCACTTGGCGCCATTTGTCTTTTTGCCCGTTAAGCTTAGAATTCGTCCCACCCAGGGACGGATTCAGAATTCGTCCCGGGGTGGGATGGATTCTATTTTGAATTCATCCCCGGGTGAGACGAATACTGGGAAAAGTGTCCAAGTGTGCCAAATTGCTTCTTGACCTTACAAAATTGCTATGAAAGTGGTTAAGACCACTGTTTAACCTCTGAGGGCTGCCCTGGGGGCTGTGTTTGTCAAAGCGATCAGTGTTTGCAGTCACATAATCGGATTGGTGCTATTTTTGTGTCTACAGATGCCCCTTTTTGGGAAGCGCTGCGGGTGACGCAGTTGCTGAGCAAAAATAGATAACCAAAGCACTAATGATTAGGGTTTCTTGGTAACCTAACCAACTTTTGATGCCCCAAGTATGGAAAGGGCATGCATTCTTGAATCCTTGCTTCCGACGAGCTAAGGAATTTGATTTCAAGTATTAACCTGTTTTGTTGAGGTGTGACTTGAACTTAGACATTGATCACCATGAACAGCGAAGGGCATTTTTATCCTCAGGGGGAACCTTGTGTTCATGATTCACGAAATGCCAAGTGTTTGATTGATTTGATTGTTGCTTGTTTACTGCCCCAAGTAGGAGCGTGATTGTCTTTGTCAATGATTCTTTGAATGCATGTCTTTTTCCTTAATTGGGTGTGTGATTGTTGGTTGGTGACTAAGTGTGACTACCCCCTCAAGCGACGAATCGATGAGGGAATGACCTTCGTGAGAGAAGCGACGAGTCGCTTGACCCAAGATGACTTGTGCAAGGGTGCCTTTAAAGGGTTTACCGTTAAGCGTGTGCAATTTTTCCAACATTTGGACCTATTTTTGGTGGGTGTTAACCCTTTTGGTGATGCCGTAATGAGGTGAAATCATCAAAAATCTAACTTCCCGTGGAGCGGTCCGGCTATTGTAGCCTTCTTGGGGAAGTAGGAGAGCGATAATTTGGACCTCGACATCGATTTTCTTTGCCTAGAGGTTAAGTGCAAGAGCACTTATGTCCGGCAATGTTTTTTTGCTGTGTTTTTGTTGAATTTTGTACTGTTTTTGAGTGGGCTTTGACCCTTTTGTGATGTCGTTTGGGGATGAAATTGTCTAAAATCCGTCTTCCCGTGGAGCGGTCCGGCTATGGTAGCCTTCTTAGGGAGTATGATAGTGACAATTTGTGACTCCAATGTCGATTTTGTATGCCCTTGTTGTCAAGTGCAGTAGCAATCCTGTCGGGCAATTTTATTGTCTGTTTTTAGTGCATTTTTAGTCATTTTTTGATTTTTTTTTTTTTTTTTTACTGGCCTGAATTCGTCCCTGGGTGGGACGAATTCCAGCTGGAGAATTCGTCCCTGGGTGGGACGAGCGCTAATCAGAGCGCTCATCCCAGTCAAGGACGAATTCCAGTGCAAAAGGCCTATTTAATGGCCAAAACTTGATTTTGGGCTCATTTGTGTCATTTTTTTCTTGCGATTTTGGAGCTCTGGGAGGAGGAGGTAATTCTACGAAGCGAAGCGCTGCTGGAATTCTCTCTGCCATCATGAGTGCACAAACTGGTTCGAGCGGCGGAGCCGAGGCGAAACCTGTAAGTGTCCCTAGAGTTTATTTTGCTTTTATTTAATGCATTGTTTTTGTGTTGACGCTTTTCAAAACTTTAAGATTTTTTTTTGTGATGTTTTTGTTTAACAGTTAAGGTTAGAAACCCTAGAACTGAAAATTTGATCTGTTATATTTATATATATATATATATATATATTTTGTGTTTTTGTTGATTTTTTTTTTTTGCTTTGCAGGTTGTTAGGAGCCGGTACCGTGTACCCGCTGCATTTACTGAGGCGCGGTTGGCATTGACCGATGATGACTGGGAATGGCTTGATGCCCTTGGGCTCAAGCAAGTGGCTCGACTGGAGCTCGTGGTTTCGGATCAGGCCTATCTGACGGCCCTGATCAAGCTTTGGGATCCGCGGACCAATACTTTCCATCTCCCGACAGGGGAGATGACTGTGACTCTTGAGGACGTCTATCGGTTGCTTCGGATTTCGATAGATGGTCTGCCTATTAGGACATCGCCGTTTGATCAACGGACTGCTATACTATCAAGATGTTTTGGGCATGGGGGGCAGCTGGGTGTAGCAAACCCAGTGGAGACAATCGAGGTGGATTGCCAGTCGGCGGGATTTTGGTTAGCTGGTGGAAGGAGAGGGGGGTGTTAGGAGTGAGGCACGCATTCTTGATGGGCCTCATTTCTAACATTCTTCTCCCTGATTCGTCAGGCGCAAGGTTCCCGTGGAACCTACTGGATTTGGTGTGGCAGTTGGTAGAGTGCCCGATAGAGGCACCGTTGATTCTGAGATGGGGATAGACTTTGTTGGCACAACTCTACGGGGATCTGTACGGGGTCCGCTGTCGACAGCGGAAGGGTGTCAGTTGTAGTTTTTTGTTGCAGTGCTGGGGTTGGCGAAGACATAGTTGTTGAGAGGCCTACCGGGTTACCGTGGACGACTCGGGTGGTGATGGAGGATGAGGAGATTGGTTATGCAGCTTTGTGGCGACGGTCTGCGGAGCAGGGGCAGAGTCGGCGATGGGCAGGTGCCGTTGAGCACTACACTGATGCCTTTTCTCGGCTCACTCCATGGGAGGTGTTTTGGCATCCCTATCGGGACTGTCCAGCCTGGCCTGAGGCTGGAGAGTGGCTCCGACGGGTACGGAGGGAGCGATGGTTGACTGGGTGGCACGGGACGGAGCATGAGTTCTTTCCGTACCGCCGGGTTACACGACAGTTTGGGGTGCGCCAGGGGTTGCCTGGTGAGCCCGTAGTCTATCGACATCGGGGAGACGAGAGGGATCTGGAGCCACCGGTCACCGCACCATTGGGCGAGGAGTCGGATGCGGTGATTGAGGTCCCGGATGTGGATGACGTCGGTACTACCACTGAGTATGACTCGTGGTGGGTATTGCGGCGCTGGAGAGGAGAGGGGCCACTGGGAGGCACGGAGGCGGTAGTGGAGGATGCTGAGGCAGTAGGGGGTGATTGGGGGGGCCGTTGGATGATGCAGACATGGTGGATGTGGGAGATGAGGATGTGGACTTGGGTGTTCCGGAGCAGCCGGACATGCAGGATGTGGAGGAGCAGTTGGAGCCTGAGCGGGCTACTGTCCCCGCGAGTCCTATGCATCCGACAGATACAGAGGAGGTGGGGTCAGATGTAGGTGTTGAGATTGCTCGACTGACAGAGCTGCTACGGATGCGGGATCTGGAGTTGGGGGATGCGCGACAGGAGAGGGATCTTCTACGGGCTCAGTTGGCAGAGCGGGATAGAGTTTTGGCGCAGCGTGATGATGCATTGTCTATCTATCATCGGCGAGAGGCAGAGTGGTGTCTATACCGGATAGACTTGGAGAGGGAGGTCATCCGCCTTGGCGGGCGGCTACCTGAGCCTTCGATCAGTAGATCTTCTCGACGGACGAGGGATAGTTTGACTGAGCAGTCAGCATCATCTCGTCGCAGGGCGATTAGATGAGGGGGGTGGTAGCAGGCATGATGCGGGGGCTAGTAGTAGCCGCCCTGCAGGGTCCCGTAGGACCCACACCACGGGGGTAGTTCCCGTCGCACCGATCCTGCGTGATCATGGTGGTCGACGCCTTAGGTTGGGTTTTTGGATATGATTGCGGGGTCTGAGGACCGGTTTTGTAGCCTGCGGGCATCTTTTTGACGATATATATATATATATATATACCGGTTTTATTTTTGGTTTTGTACATGTGATGATGTGATTTTTTTTTGTTATGCATGTTTATTTATTTTGATGAATGCAGATGTTATGATAAATGTATATGTTTTTGATGTCTATGTGATATGCGAGGTGAAATGGATGAATGACATTTGTGATGATTGCACTGTAGGCTGTTTAAGAAGCTCTTTATTTACATGGTTTTTCTATTTTTTTTTTTGATGGTATCATAAGGATGATAAGTAGCGTGAGATGGTTTTGGGATGAATGTAAGATTTTCTGAGATTCAGTCAGTTTTAACTCACCATCCATGACTGTACTTTATCTTACAAGACTTTTTGACCAAGGTATGAATCGGACTTGTTTTTGACCCAGTTATTTCATATCCCCGTGTGTGCAATTGAGTTCATTTAGTGGTATTTGTTAGGATACCGCCAGATGCCGGATGGGCTTTCAACCGAACCCGTACCGAGGATCACCTAATTAGCTCCACGAATTCCTTTGTTGTATGTACTAAGATTAATCTGCGGTGTAATCCAGGATGCCATAAGCTAGCTCATCCACATGCAAACATTGATCTGTACGCAAGTTAATGTGACAGATATATCGTCATGCGGGAGGTTTACTTTTGTTACCGATAGGCTATCAACCAAATTGGTACCGAAGCTTGCCTTATGACCTATAGAATGCTGAGAGTTCCAGGGATTCAAGGTCAACTCCCTTCTTTTCTTCAATTGTATTGGGATACTTGCTCATTGTAGTGATGAGATCACTGTTTATTTTGATTTGTTTTTCTTTCGAGCAAGGGATTGGGGATATGGAGTGATGAAAATCACTGTTGTTTGTGCCTTTTGATGTGTGCACTATAGTTTGTCAAATTTGGAGTTTTGACATTTTGCTTTTGTGTTTTGCAACCGTTGAGAACTTTAGGGATTCTTAGGGAATTGGGTAGGGAGGATGCTTGTCCTTTTGCCAACTCTCAGCATTCTAGGGGTCATTCGCATAGGGGGATGAGCAAGATAACCGTTTCGCTTGTGGTGACCTAGATTATTTTGTAGGTTTCATCTTTCGTTCACACAATTTGGGAATTTTAGTGTTTTGATTTGTGTTGGGATGTTACGTAACAAGGTGTATTTCAAGTATGACTCTACCTTCGTAAAATCTGTTCGACTTGATACACTACATGGCTAAAGAGGAAAATGATGACTCGAATCACCGAAACTCTTGGTACATTCCCGGACCACCGACTGTAGTGTGGTAAAAGTTATGCTTGGTGTTTTTGTTGTTTTTGTAACATGAGACAATGCGGAACAAGGTGGACTATCAGAGCTATTGCAGCTTATGGTGCCTTTGACCTGTATGACTACATATATGCAATGTATGGATGCAATGCTTAATGCAGCTATGTATTTTTGTATTTTTGATGGATTGTTTTTGGTGAAGGTGAAGATGAGGTGCGAGAATTTAAATTTTTTGATGAATTTGAGTATGCCTAGAATTGAGATGCAAATCTTTGTTGTTTTTGATGATTTTTGTTGTTTTGTTTTTTGAATTTCTTGATTTTTTTTGACCAAGCGATTGCGATAATCGTTGGAGCTTTTTGGGTTGACCAAGAGATTGCGATAATCCTTGGAGCTTTTTGTATTGACCAAGAGATTGCGATAATCCTTGGAGCTTTTTGGATTTTTGACCAAGTGATTGCGATAATCCTTGGAGCTTTTGGGGTGACCAAGAGATTGCGATAATCCTTGGAGCTTTTGGGGTGACCAAGAGATTGCGATAATCCTTGGAGCTTTTTGGTGACCAAGAGATTGCGATAATCCTTGGAGCTTTTTGGATTGACCAAGAGATTGCGATAATCCTTGGAGCTTTTTGGATTGACCAAGAGATTGCGATAATCCTTGGAGCTTTTTGGTTTGACCAAGAGATTGCGATAATCCTTGGAGCTTTTTGGGTGACCAAGAGATTGCGATAATCCTTGGAGCTTTTTGGGTTGACCAAGAGATTGCGATAATCCTTGGAGCTTTTTGTATTTGACCAAGAGATTGTGATAATCCTTGGAGCTTTTTGGGTGACCAAGAGATTGCGATAATCCTTGGAGTTTTTTTTTTTTTTTTGGTATATGGCTTTCTTAGATATGAAATGGTCGCAAATGACTGATATTCAAGGGTTCTGTTTCCTTGATACCGTCAAGAGAAGCTAGCTCGTACGTTCCCGGTCCTATTTTGCTATCAATGACATAAGGACCTAACCAATTTGCCATGAATTTGTCCCTCATATGGGATGGCAAATTAGAGTTTTGTTGGTTTTCCTTCAGAACCAAATCACCAACCCGAAAGTCTCTTAGGTGAACTTTCATGTTGTAAGCTCTCTTAAGCCGCTCTTGATAGATACGTAAGTGCTCGAGAGCATTAACGCGTCATTCGTCAAGCAACGTAAGTTGGTCTAATCGGGCCTGCCGTGCAGTGTTATCATCGATGAACTCCTGCATTGATATGCGCAGGGAAGGAATTTCCAACTCGAGAGGCATTACCGCCTTTGAGCCATACACTAGTGAAAATGGAGTTGCCCCGATGGGCGTCCGAATGCTAGTGCGATAAGCCCAAAGGGCAAGTGGGATTTGTATGTGCCAATCCTTATGACTGTCTCGTGACGGTTTTTTTAAGGATGGCGACTAGCATTTTGTTTGACGCCTCGCTTGCCCATTTGCTTGCGGATAATAGGGTGTTGAAAAGCTGTGCTGAATTTTGTACTTTGTGGTTAAAGCACGCACGTCTTTGTTCTTGAATGATGGCCCATTATCCGAGATTATTTTGGATGGAATACCAAAATGACATATGATGTAATGCAAGATGAACTCCGCAATACGGGGTCCTTTCGTTGAGGATAACGGAATTGCTTCCACCCATTTGGTAAAATATTTTGTGGCCGTTATGATAAATGTGTGACGGCCTGACGATGCAGGGGAGATCTTTTCGATTAGATCGAGGCCCCACTATGAAAATGGCCAAGCAGACTGGACTGTCTGTAGGGCCTGGGAAGGTACATGCATCAAATTAGCATGATGTTGACACTTTACGCACTTCTTGACATACGCGCAACAATCTCGCTCTAAAGATGGCCAATAATAGCCCATGCGAAGAATGCGCTTTGCAATGGCCATACCACTAAAGTGGCCACCACATGTACCGTCATGCGCTTGGGCGACTGCCCAAGTGGACTCTTGCTGGTCCAAACAACGAAGAAGAATTCCGTCATAGCTTCGACGATACAAAATGTCTCCTATCAAGACATATTTTTCCGCTTTCTGTTTGAATGTTCATTTTGCGGCGTGCGTCAATCCAAAGGGTAGATTACCTAACTTGAGGTAGTCTCTTATGGGTAAATACCAGTCCTGTTGATCGGATACCTCGACAGTTTGAACAGCTAATCCCTTTTGGAGTTCTTCCCTAACAAATGTTGATTGGGATAGAACTTGTAAGAATAGCGTTGTGTTGCTATTAATGGGAGTGGGGGAAAACAAAGACCCCTAGTTGGCACGTTTCAAACAGTCTCGGATTCGAAAGAACTTATCCGAAGATGGTTCGATCTGGATCATGTGGACTCCTCGGCGTCAAGTCTGAGCTTGCGCGCTCCATCGCGGGTTGCGATAAGGTTTTGACCTGAATGGTTGTTATATCACCGGAAAGGTCTTGCGGGATTAGTGACCCCAAGGAGGCCATTGTGTCCGCAAAACGATTCGATGATCGAGGGAGTGCCTCGATGTCATACCACTCAAGTTTTGCCAAGAATTTATCCATGAGGGCTTTATAGGCCTTCAGAACTGGGCATTTGCATTGATATACCCCTTTGACTTGATTGACGATTAACAACGAATCACCAAAGATGTTCAGTATTTTGATGTTCATGGCGATTGTTGTTTGAAGACCTAGGAGCAAGGCTTCATATTCTGCATTATTGTTGGTGCACTGGAAATTTAATTTAAATGACAGGGGCATTGGAGCGCCCTGCGGTGTGAAGAATACAATTCCTGCGCCACCACCTTGCTCGCATTTAGAACCATCAAAAAATAAGGTTATGTCGGCCTGAGACTCAGGCTCTTTAGAATCTAGCGATTCTGAGACATGGAAGACCCCATCATCGGGTAGTTCTATGACTAGAGGCTGATCATCTTCAAGAGGAGCCTCTGCTAGTTGATCGGCTATGACTTGTCCTTTTATAGATTTTTGCCCAATAAACTCAATGTCAAATTCCGTCAACAACATGATCCATTTCATCGTGCGACTACTATGATAAGTATGACTCATCATGTATCGCAATGGATTCTCCTTAGACACAACATACGTAGTGTTGCTTAGCATGTAGTGGCGTAGCCTTTTGGTAGCAAACACCACTGCCAAGCAGAGTTTTTCAACGTATGCATAGTTAAGTTCAGTAATCGACCGAGGTGCGGCTAAGATAGTAAGTAGCCTGTTCTTTGTGAAGTTCATTCTTCTCGGGCTAGCATTGCACCCAGTGCCACCTCGCATAGCTGAGATGTATAAGTAGAACGACACACCTGGTCTAGGTGGTGCCAATACTGGTGGCGAAGCCAAGTACTGTTTGATTTCATCAAAGGCTGATTGGCACTCGTCATCCCAATGAAATGTGACCCCCTTGTGCAATAATTTGTTCATGGGTCGGCATTTGTCGGATAATTGCGCTATGAAGCGTTTAATCGACGTGACCTTTCCTTGCGGACTTCTGAGCTGCTTGATAGTGGTTGGGGGAGCCATTTCAAGGATTGCCTTGACTTTGTTTGGGTCCACTTCGATGCCTCTCTTTGAGACTATAAAACCCAAGAGTTTTCTAGATGTGACGCCGAACACGCACTTCTTGGGATTTAGTCTGACCTTATGCTCTATGAGGCGATCGAGAATCTTGCTTAAGTCACCGAGATGATCTGAGCGCAAGAGAGACTTGGCTAACAAATCATCCATGTAATCTTCCAAAGTTTTGTGCATGTAATCATGGAAGATATAAGTCATAGCACGTTGGTATGTAGCGCCAGCGTTTTTAAGGCCAAAAGGCATGACCTTATAGCAAAATGTCCCCCAAGGCATTGTGAATGCCGTTTTGAGTTGGTCTTCAGGATTGATACGAATTTGATTGTATCCTGAGAAACCATCCATTAGGGAGAGCATTTCGTGACCTGTTGTAGCGTCTACCAATGCGTCGATGCTTGGCAAGGGGAAATCATCCTTAGGACTCGCTTTGTTTAGGTCTCGAAAGTCGGTGCATATGCGAATCCTCCCGTCGGGCTTCTTGACGGGAACCATGTTGGACAACCATGGCGGATAATCCACGCAGATGACAAATTGTGCATCCAATAGCTTTTGCAATTTGTCTTTGACCATCAAGGCCACTGTTGGGTGCATCTTTCTTAGTTTTTGCTTTACAAGCTTGATTTTCGGATCAAGCGTTAAATTGTGCATGACTAGTCGCGGGTCTAGTCCTGGCATATCTTTGTACGACCATGCAAAAACTTCCTTCTTCTCTTTGAGAAGGGCAATATATTCGGCTTGCTCTTCGGGGGAAAGGCTTACCCCCAACTTGAGAATCCGTGGATTCATTGGATCTGTGTCGATGTCTACGTCAGTCGTCTCCTCGACTAACATGTGGGATCCGTCCTCCAACTGATGTGGAGTTGGGATTAAATGGATATCATCAGCTGAGTTAAGATCTACGTTTGGAACCTCGGGTCCCTCTTCAGATTGAAAAATATCCTGAGTTGTCCTTGGGGTAAAATGAAGCATTTCACCGAAATGCCGATACTCTGATGGTGACAATGGTGAATTGACACGATCCCGACCGATGGCATCCATGTCTAGATGCAATGACCATGATGGATCGGTCGGATTGCGGATGGGTGCGGTCAAATCAATGGAGATCATGTGGATGGAATGAATTTGGTCTCCAGAACCGTGGGTGTCATGACTTGATTCTTTTAGATGTTCCCTATGTTCTGGATCTGGATCTACGGGAACAGGCACGAATGGATCCTCTCTAGGTGCAAATTCATCTCTATGTGTGAAAAGGAAGGCGGGGTCTTCCCTCGGCACTGCTGTCATGATGGGATCTCGAGGTGGACGATGCTCATCTTGAATTTGGAGCCATAGGTCTAACACTTGGTCCCACCTCGTTGGGTCTACGTGCCATTCATGCCCTAGTAGTATACCCATCTGTCCCATTAGATCTTCATGAGTTAGAGCACGGTGATGTCGTCGTGCATGTCTGAGATAGTCCATTTCAGTTTCATCTTCTGAATCGCTTTCATAGATCCAAAATTGTTCATCCTCTTTAGCATCTATTGCTTGCGATGTTGAGGACTCTTCCTGTTCCAGTGAATTAATCTAGTCCCATTGTGGTTGTTCCACTCTCAGTGGAGAGACCTGATTCTCTTGAGACTATGTTATTTCTTCTGGAACCTCTAAGGGGAACAGTTTCAGAAAGATGTCTGGCAACCGTTGATATTCTCTTTGAGGATTAATCTCTGAGCTTTTGCCTCTCTCTAGCAAAGAAGAGGGATTACTGTTGCTGCCAGGGGTGTTTGTTGACCATGGGAGGTAGTCTCCCAATGTGTATTCTGTATTCGGATTGGCATAAGGATCCAATGCCAATCCCCCTTGATGCCTATTTCTAGGCCTTGCATATTTTCAACCAAGATATCTAATGGCGAGGGGATGGTTGAACCCTACCCCTAACTTGTCATATGGCATCGATATCTTGGTTGGCAAAGGACCGCATCCCTTGCTCATATCTCCGAGCCCGTATCCATGCCAATTGCATTGGCCGAGATATTTTAGGGCAAATTTTGGGTTTGACAGATAATTGATGTTTTCAACAAAAGGCTCTTCGTCTGTTTCCTTTTGTTGGCATGGTTCAAGACCATGATCAAAGGAAACACTAATTATGCAACGTAAGACGAAATGTAACGCTTTAACCTTATGCACCAAAACAAAGGAAAGAGACAATTTGGAAAGGAAAGAAAAGATGTAAAGAAATCACAGCCCTCTTTATTCAAATATCTTATCCTCGGTTACATAGACGTCTCCTCCCTTTTTAGGGGCTAGGAGCGTTAAATTTGTCTTTGTTACAATGTGTGACTTAGTCTTCCTCCTTCCGTGTGCCCATGATTGCAATGGGTGGGCCAATATGATGCCGCTGCTGATGTCGATGAGTTCTTAACCTCCACTGCTTCTCCTGCAAATAAAGAAACAACCAAGATTTCAGTAGCATCTGCCGCAAATGAAAAGTGTTTGTTCTCTAAAACTAACAAAATATGCATGTAAACATTTGCCTGAAACAGTAATTACAGTGAGTCCAAATGGCTTCAAAACTTGACAGAAGATAGGAAAAGTTACCAGAAGGCCACTGCCACTAAGACAGCTAGCCAATCTACCTTCAACTAGAATTCATCCCTGGGCAGGACGAATTCTGACTGCAATTCGTCCCTGGGTGGGACGAATTCTTCTGTGTTGAAGAAATCGATCTGCTGCTGCTCCAATGTCGAATCTCGAGACCTGCAAAATGCCTGCAAATAGGGGGGTTATGTAATTGGGGCCATTTTGGGATGACCCAGATGGTCGGATTCTCCCAATTTGGCCTCTACCCTCAAGAATTTGATCTCGCCACCTGCAAGTCAACAAAACAACAAAGCGACACAAAACATACTAGAATCTGACCAAAAGTTACAAAATTGCAGCTATGGGTTAATCAAACCTAATAACACAAAATGCAACCTGAAAAAATAATCTAAAATGATCTAAAACTTAAAATAGGACTTGGGAAGTGTGGGGTGCCCAAGTGCGCCTCCCACCATTGGCAATTGATTTTGTAGCCAATCCACTATGGGCCCAAAACCTCTTAGGATTGGGGGGTCGGCGAATTGGTTGGTTCAGGTGTCCATGTGTTGGATTTGGATCAGGTTCGAGCTTCCAAAGGCCACCCAACAACCTCCCTTGCAAAAGAGATTGGTGGATGTGGGAAGGTGAACCAAAAGGGATGCAAGTGGGTCTTCAACTCGGCAACACTTCGTTGCTTGAAAACTCCTTCAACCTGTATATTTTGGGTGAGAAAAGTCCCACCTTTTATAGACCCAAGGGGTCTCTTTTGGGAGGGAAGCACAAATGCCATGTGTTGGTCATAGGCGCCATGTGGTAGTCTTGTCTTCCCATGAGGAAGGGGAGTCCTCCGTTGACTTGGGCTTTGATAAATGCCTTTTGTGACAGTCTTCTAACGGCCCCTCTGTCCACCTACACACTCGTGCAAGGCAAGAGTCATCAACTGACTGTTCTAGGCTGCCACTTGGCACCATTTGTCTTTTTGCCCGTTAAGCTTAGAATTCGTCCCACCTAGGGATGGATTCAGAATTCGTCCTGGGGTGGGACGAATTCTATTTTTAATTTGTCCCTGGGTGAGACGAATACTAGGCAAAGTGTCCAAGTGTGCCAAATTGCTTCTTGACCTTACAAAATTGCTATGAAAGTGGTTAAGACCACTTTTTAACCTCTGAGGGCTGCCCTGGGGGCTGTGTTTGTCAAAGCGATCAGTGTTTGTAGTCACATAATCGGATTGGTTCTGTTTTGGTGTCTACAGAAAAAATATTTCACGGCCAGTGCAAGTGTCAACAAGAGTACCAATGTTTAGTAGAGGAAAATTATCCTTAGGAAATACTATGTTAAGGTCTCAAAAATTAGTGCAAACATGTATCACCCTGTTAGGCTTGAAAACAGGTACCATGTTTGAAAGCCACTTAGGATAGTCAATGGGGACAATGAAACACACATCTAATAGATTTTTAAGGTCTTCTTTGACCAAGAGGGCAACTATAGGATGTATCCTCCTAAGTTTTAATTTGACCATCTTAGCATAATAATGCAAGGTGAGATTGTGGATAATCAAGATAGGGTCAAGACCAAGTATGTCTTTTTAGGACCATGCAAAAATGTTCTTTTTCTTCTTAAGGAGAGAAATTACTTGCTCATGTTCATCTATGGATATAATTTTACCAAGTTTAAAAATTTGGGGATTATTTGCATCTAAACTAAGGTTCACATTAATAGTATATTCAATGGACATGAGAGAACCTTTCTCAAGGTGACAGGGTAATGGAATCATATGAATGTCATCTATGATATTATCAAACTCTTCTGACTCAACCTCATTTATGTGTGCGTGGAAAACCTTAGGATATGAAGTTGGAGGTGGATATGATGGCAATGGAGGAATGTAGTTGGCTGAAGCTCTTAAAAATTCCTCAAAAAGGAAAAATTCAACAAAGGATGGAGGTGAGAAAATATATTCCATATCAATAAGGCTCATGTCAATTGGAATTGACTTTGCCAAATTGTATGGATTACGAAGCGGGGTGAACAAGTCAACAGGATTCACATTGACTTAAATGGAAAATGGTGGTTGGCAAGGTGAAGGATGAATGGTTATTGTCTACTAGAACAGATGCTAGAAATATGGAAACATAAACAACAACAAGCAACACAAATAAATGCAATTGAAAAAACCATGTACATGTAATGCAAATGAACTTTTTTTTTGAAATTTTTGAATTTGTGTTTTTTTTTTGAATTTTTGATTTTTTTTTTTATTTTTGAAATTTGTTTTTGATTTTTGTGTTTTTTAATTTTAATTTGAATTGTGTATATATATATTATAAGCAAAATGGACAGTACTATGAATCAATGAAATGGAGGTGGTGGTTCACCAGTTAGTTTAGTTCACTTTTATGGAAGAAGAAAGTGAAGGATGGGTTGATGGCTGGGGAACATTCTAAGGTAAAACTCATCCTATTCGGTGAATGGAATGATGATATATGATTCCTAATTAGATTCATTAGAATATATCAACATAATGTCAAATTCTTCATAAATTTCATCTTTAGATTCATGAGTGTGATGGATATCTTCTTCTAAATTCAAATGTAAACTTTGAAAAACTTGTTCAAAAGAAGAAGTGGAAGAAAGTGGATGATATCCTAAACCTAAAAGTTCATGTGCTTCTTTATAAGAAACATTGATGATATCATGCATTCCCTATTCATGTGATCCTAGACCATGTCCTTACCAATTAACTATATGAAAATATCAAGATGGAAATCTCGACATTTATTGTATATTGGTAGGATTTGGTTGTTTGGACTCATCTAGGGAAGATAGATTGGATGATGAATCAATCCCCCCATACATAAAATTAATGCTTTTGGGCATTGAAGCCATGTTTTACACTATTCCTATAGATAATGGTGGGTCACATGGGTGACCATAATTCTTAGTAGTTTGGATGCTAAGCAATGTGACTATAATGTCTTGGACCACATATTCACCAATACCAATATTAGTGATGTGGACCACAACTTGGGATGATGTGGAGTTGGATTAAGATGTGGATAACTCATGATTAGCTTGTGAATCTGACAATGGGAGAGGTGTGGACTGAAATGGCATCACATAATCCATTAATGAGACTTGTAAGATGTCGACTGATATCTATGGAAGTGGATTTGGTTAAGGTGGTTGTTGAATGGGTGATGATGTGGAAGGAATTATGGTGGAAGTTGCTGATGTTGATGATTTTTCTAATTTAGATTGATTTTGACCACATGTACATGTATTCAAAGGTGATGAATATGGAGGTATGGAAGTGGAGGTTTGGTGTGAAGTGATGATGGGCAGCTCCTCAAGACTAGGAGATTTTTTTATGAAGAAGTGGATGATGTGGTTTATGAGGTGGTTGATGATGTCAATAATATATGAGTGGAAGGAAGCATGGATTCATAAGTATTTGAAATGAAATTGTAATACTTAAATGGTTCAACATTCATAGGTATGCAATGAACTTGTCCCTCTTGTACATATTTTAATCATTGATGAAGTAGAGAAGGAACACATCTCATTTCCATTATCTAAGGATGTCCAAGGAGTACATTGTACACTATGTAGCCTTCCAAGATGTGAAATATTATGTGCAATATTTTTACCCCCACTTCAATGGGTAAAACAATAGTGCCAATTGTGGAGTAGCAAGCATTGTTAAATGCTTTCAATATGAAGGTGGATTTGATAATGTGGGATGGTGGAATATTGAGGTGTTGGAGAGTAGATGTGGTGATGATATTGATAGAAGAACTGGTATTAATTAATACTCATTTAAATGGTTTCCCATCAATTTGAGCCATGATGTACAATCAAGGGTCCACTGATTCTAATGATATTGGTTTAATTTCAAAATCATAGAATGTAATGGAAGGTTCCATACATATTTGGATGCTTCCTACAAAATTATTAAATATATTAGGATCTTGAGATTAAATTTCAATGGATTTTAAAATATCCATTAATACCTCATGATGTAGGGGAGATTGTTGTATAAGCTCATAGATAGATAGTTTAGCTAAAGCTATTTTTAGGCCAATGGTTAACTAACTAATCAAAGAGATAATTGGCCTTGATGGATGATTGATAGGATGAATGGGTTGAGATGGATGGCTTGTAATATGAATGGGTTGGGGCAGGGTTATGTATAGTGGTGAATATTAACCAATTGGGCGAATATTACAATTTTCAAA
The DNA here is from genome assembly GCA_028583015.1 of Wollemia nobilis. Classification (NCBI taxonomy): domain Eukaryota; kingdom Viridiplantae; phylum Streptophyta; class Pinopsida; order Araucariales; family Araucariaceae; genus Wollemia; species Wollemia nobilis. The sequence goes on from JAQPPZ010002226.1 coordinate 11,654,294, forward strand.
ATTGAAAATTGACAAATATGAGGACCCTCGACATCTGCCCATTCGCCTAAAATTTTTAAGACCAATTTTTTTATTAGGGTCAATTGGCCACAATATATATCCAAACATAGGCATATTTGTACTCGTTGGAAATATATTTTTGATCCTGATCTAATGGTGGTATTTGTATGAAGTTATAAGGTGATTTAATAGGTCAAAAGTTATCCCAAATATGACCTTAATTTTTAGGGCTTCAAATGCCCCAAATTTTGGTGTGAATATGATTGATTTGATTTTCTTTGGATTCGCCATGATTCACCTTGATTTTGATTAGGATTCACCATTTGTTTACAAGTACATTTTGAGTCCAACCCCTTATGCATAACCTTGGATTGGGGAGGATTGGTGGAAATATGGATGGGAGATGATGAAGTTGCAGGTTTAGGAGACACGGTTTCTTATGGTGCTATGGGATATTGAATAGTTTATTATTGTGCAAATTGATTGTTAGTGTATTGTTGACCTTGGATAACCACATGGATAACATCCACAAAACCTTTGTATTGTTGAACATGATTAACTTGATTAGGAAGGGTCTTGGTGTTAGACCCTCCTATCATTGGTTGCACCTCCTCATGAGGAGGAAGTGGTGTTCGATAGATACCAAGGTTTCAATTTTGTTGAGCTAAGGGACTATCAAGCTTTATGGCCGCTAAATCAATGAGATCTTGCACTATGTATTTTAATTTGTATAAAATGTTTATATCATGCCCATTCTACCTATGATAAGGAAAAAAAATATTCTCTATACTATTTACCATGCTTGGTAAGGACATCTAGTTTAACCTTAGGTAATGCAAGTTGGTTGGTGTCATACAAATTATGAAATATGGAGGTATATGATTCAATTAAGGGGGTGTATTAATAATTTTGTCAAACATATTATTTATGTGGGTGGTTTTACATAGTCAAAACTATGTTTTAGACTGATATTTATGGTGAGGGAACCACATGATATATAATTTATTGCCATTATTATTGCACAAGTTGTTTTTGAGCCATTATTGGTTGGATCATGATCACTTTATTGACTTTATTGGCATAATTAGAATGATTGGAATGATTAGTCTGATTTGGCTTAGATTGGATAGAATAATTACCTTTATATTGGCCCTTATTCTATGATTGTTCATTTTTGGGCTTAAGCACATCTTCTTGTATTTTGATCTTCTCAATGATGCTAGCCTGGGCAAGAGATTCCTCAAATGATCTGTACTACTATAATTGTAATAACAAATAAATGGGATTATGCAACTCTTGGTAAAAAATCAGGTTAGATCTTCCATTTGTAGGGAAAATGGTAGTTTTGTGATAATAGTCCTCCAACGGTTACCAAAATCATATACTAATTCATCATCAAATTGTTTTAAACCATACAAGTTAGAGAATGATACTTTATTTCTAACATTTAGGTAAAACCTTTCGAGAAATTGGTCAATCAATTGTTCAAAAGTATAAATACTATGATGAGGTAAAATTTATACCACTCTATGGTATTTCCCCCAAATGTGTGAGGAAATATTTGAAACATTAGAGCATCATGATATTGGATTCCAAAGTAAGAGTGTATGAATGTACTCACATGCTCTCTAGGATCCTAAATTCCTTTGAATTTATCAAATTTTGGTTATATAAAATCTATCATATATGGCAGTGATGGTACAAAAAAATAAATTGGTTTATTGATCTATTGTCTTATATTTTGCTTATGGTTCATCATACCAGGAGTATGTTGTATCAAGCTATCAATTTGTTATTGCATGGCTTGAATTCAAGGGTCTTCCCAAGGTATATGGAAGCCCTACAATACTTGATAATTTTGTGAAGTTGGAGTGGTGAGATGTTGGTGTGTGATGATATGGTGATGATTTGGTGGAGTGAATTGAATTTGGTGATGTTGAGGTTGATGAAGAAATGATTGTGAATGTTGAAAAGGATATGATGTGTGAGGACTATGATTTTGATGATTTATGAGAATGGCATGAGTGTGAGATAATGGCGGTGTGGGAATAATAACCATAGAATATTGTGGCACTCATGATGGATTTGGAGTGAAAATGGTGTGGTGGGTGGAAACAAGATGATATTTAACATTTATCGCTTGTACTTGCTGTTGAAAATAATATTGAGCATGTTGTTAAGCCATAAGCACTTTATTGATATCTTTTCATGCTTTCTGTATGTCCACCTCTAATGTAGATGGTGTGGATATGGAGGGAATGGATGAGTTAGGTGGAGGATAAGTTGCATTGGGGATTACAACTATATGGGAGACATTGGATGGGGTGGAAATTGGCATTTGTGAAGCAACATTGACATGTTTTTCATACAATGGATTACCATAGGTGGTGGTGTATGAATATGGGATGGAGGTACTTGGAGCACGTGACTATTGTGGAATGGACCGATGTTGGGAAGGTGTAACTAATGCCTCCAAAATAGGATTGGTATACACCTAGGTGAGGCTAGAAGACTTAGAATGGGCAAGTTCTTTCTAAAAATAAGGATCATGTGTGGGTGGATTATGGATTTTTTCTAGAACATAGCCAAGAGATCATTTAAGATCTTCCACTTGGACCATGTCTATGTAGGTTATATTATGGTTGGTAGGAGATGATGGTTTTGTTTGTAGAATGGATGTATGTATGGTTCTATGAAAAATATTAGCATTTGAAGTATGCACAGCATGTGAGAGGCTCACAGATAAATTTGAACAACTTTTTTGTGTTACACTAATGGGGTTAACCACATAAGTGGTAGGGAAATATGCTGAAAACTCCATGGGTGAAGTGCTTTGGTTGATGGAAATTTGAATCAATATTTTTCTTGGATTTCTCATTAAATCTATAAGGTATTGAATCAAAAGTGAAATGTGCAAGAAAGAAATGCAAATAAAATTTTACAAAGTCAAACAAGCAATTTAATCCTATATTTTTGCAACAAAATTTTCTTACCTCCTTTTTCTTATCTCTTTTATATATATTTGTTTTGTTTTGTGAGGTTTGTGTGTTATGAATGTGCTAATATAAATTATGTAAGGTAAAATATATGGTTATCTAGCAAATGAGATTCTTCCTAGTGATGAAATCCATAACTTTTGCTCATGAGTGTCTACAATTGCTAAGGGCAGAGATTGACGAATGGAGATGAATCCCACCATTGTCAAATCTCAAAAAAAGGTTGGTGATGAAATTCAACTCATTGCTTTTTATTGTGATGCATGCATGTATGGTTTATTTTGATGTATGTGTTATCTATTGTGTTCATACAATGCTAAATATAGCCTATTTCATAGGTCTAAATTAGAAGCCAAAAATAATAATACCATGTTCCTCAAAAGAATGTAGGGTACATCGTTTAGGACCCACTCTAAAAACTTGAGGGTTCACCTAATTATTCTGCCTTGAATAACCAAATGTGGGAGTATACTTATGTATTATGATATTTTTCCAACTTAGACAAGTAAAAATGGAAATTTTTAACCCTATTATGCAACTATTTTATGCTTTTAAAATTTCACATGAAAATAGTATGCAAAAATAATGCATGAATACATCAGACAACAACAAAAATATAAATCTAAAAATGTGAATGCATGAATGCAATTTTACTCTAAATGCAATGTGTATGATAAATGTGAATGCCTAAAATGCAAACAAATGTAACTGCTTTTAACAAAAATTAAATGATTTTTCTTTTTGTCAATTTTATTGTAAAAAGCAAAAAAATGAAGTAGAAATGGGTTAGGGTTTGAAGTAGGCTTATCAAGAAGCATGCATATTTATTCCCCACTATATTAAATGCACCTAATATCCACTTAAATACACCATGGTATCTCCTAAATGCATCAGGGTGTCCCTCGAGCACTGTAGGGCATCCATGCAACCTTTGATCAACTTTTGCAATCTCCAAACACCCTATTTTTTTGTGAAAATCATGCGATCAAATTTCTGGAACTTTTGAAATGAAAACAAAAATATAATTTAGCGACAAATTAAATTAGAATTAAGAAAAATTTGGGGGTATCATTGTGATTGCCATTTTGTAAACTAAAATCAAGCAACACCAATACATAAGATAAAATCCCCAAAAGCACAACAATACACAAAGATTGCATAAGATAAAATATTTATTAATGACGATGGATCTCAAAATAATACAATCAATGCACCCCAAATTTAGGGATTTACAATAATTTTTGTGTGATACAAATTTTATAGTTTCTATGGTTCTCCAAATCCTAGATCAAAATAATAGCTAGTATCTTCGTGCTTGTCTTCAATCCAAATGAGGTTGTGGGTGGGATTATATATCCTAAAAGGGCCACCCTAGCTTCAACAAATTTCAAAAATATAATCCTTATACCTGCAAACAACAAAAAACACAAAGAGTTAGTAATACCTACGAGTGCTCCACTTTGTGAGACCCTTAGAAAGATAAGTCAACTAAATCCTAGATGCTATAGAATGTAATACTAAAAAAAAAAGTACAAGAGCATGAAATAAATATAAATAATTTTTTTACCTTATCAACACAATTATTTATATTTATGCTTCAATTAATGATGGTCGTGAGGATGCTCGAATGGTACCCAAGGGTTAGGGGACTATAGATCTATTGCAAAAAAATCCAAAGGTATTATGTGATGGTGGGAGTGTAGACACCAAAACAGCACCAATCCGATTATGTGACTGCAAACACTGATCGCTTTGACAAACACAGTCCCCAGGGCAGCCCTCAGAGGTTAAACAGTGGTCCTGACCACTTTCATAGTAATTTTGTAAGGTCAAGAAGCAATTTGGCACATTCAGGCACTTTGCCCAGTATTCGTCTCACCCAGGGACGAATACTAACTGGGATTCGTCTCACCTAGGGATGAATTCTAAAATCGTCTCTGGTCAGGATGAATTCCATGTTTAACGGGCAAAAAGAAAAATGCCTCCAAGTGGTAGCCAAGGACAATCAATTATTGCCTCCTGCCATGCATGCGCGTGTAGGTGGGTAGGTTGGCAGTTAGTGGACTGTCACAAGGGCAGTCATGGAAGCCCAAGTCAGGGAGGAGTCTCCTCCCTCTTGTGAATGCATGGCCGCCACATGGCATCCTTGCATGACCCTCCAAAGAGACCCCATGGGTCTATAAAATGGTGGACTTTCCCACCCAAAAGAGAACAGATTGGAGGCGATTTCAAGCAACGAAGTGCTGCCCAATTGAACACCCATTTGCATCCTTTTTTGATTCACCTTCTCACATCCATTAATCTCTTTTGCAAGGGAGGTTATTGGGTGGATTTTGGAAGCATGGATCCAAACCCAAACCCAACATTTGACCACCTAAAACCACCAATTTGCCGACACCCCAATCCTAAGAGGTTTTGGGCCCATCCCTAGTGGATTGGCGCCGAAATCAAGTGCCAACGGTGGGAGGCCCACTTGGGCACCCCCGCATTTTCTAAGTTTTATTCTAAAATATTCTAGATCATTTGTTCATGTTGCATTTTACGTTATTCTGTTTAATTAACTCATAGCTCCAATTCCATAATGTTTTGATTAGATTTCACCATGCCTTTTGTCGCTTTGTTGTCCCACTAACTTGCAGGTAGCAACATCGAATTCCCGAGGATAGAGGCCAAATTGGGAGAATCCGACCATCTGGGTCGTCCCAAAATGG